>BLQM01000307.1:0-19155 GCA_012489335.1 Triparma laevis f. inornata
CTAACCCTAACCCTAACCCTAACCCTAACCCTAACCCTAACCCTAACCCTAACCCTAACCCTAACCCTAACCCTAACCCTAACCCTAATCTCTCCAACTTCTTCACCATAAACATAACCATAACCATAACCATAATACCAACACCAACACTTACCATAACACTAATCAAAAAACGAAGAAAGTTTACTTTACAACACAATATATAAAATATTCTACACTACAAATACAACAATATCCCTACATCCCTACAAAACGTCCTCGATTGCCATCTCCTCCTTGATCCCTAAGAACGGGTCGTTCATGGTGGTGAAATCGTCTGGCCTGTCATACGTGCTGTCGCCCGTCTCGACGTTGAAATAGTAGAATGAACTACTCTCGTCATCCCAGTACTTGCCCCAGCCCTCCCACAGCTCTTCGGCCGGCTCCTCGTCCTCCGCTGGCGCCGGTGCTTTTTTCTTCTCTGTACTGGGTTTTGTAGCCTCGATCTCCTTCTTTTCCTCCCCCTTGTCACCCCCATCCCCCCCCTCCTCGACTTCCCCCTCTCCCGTCCAGTCGTCGGTAAACAAAATCTTTAACTCCTCCGGCTTCTCGTACTGGCTCAAATGCTTCACCCTATTGTGGTAGAACCACTTGCCCTCGTTCTCGCCCTCGTCATCTGGCTCGTAAACTTCCCAATCGCCAAGAATCTTGTACGGCTTCCTCGCCGGATACACGCGGAGCTTCCAGCCCGCAAACTCGTCCTGCTCGATCTCGCTGGGCCACTTGCTCGGGAACTCTCCGTCCCCGTAGTCCACCCTCTTCTCGTAGTAGTCGTACAAATTCCTAAACATGTGCTTCGCTCTCTTTCCTCCGAAATGGACGCTGTCCCAGCACTGGTGGCAGAAGAACTCCTTGCAGTCGCTGCACTCCAACCTCGCCTCGTAGAACTCACAGTTGCTGCAGATCGGCCGCTTCATCAGGTCCAGCAAGTCCTGCGGCTTTCTGTACCTTATCTCCCCACTGATCTGGTTGTAGTAGAACTTCCTCGTCTCCTCCTCGGACCACATCTCCTTCCACCTGGCTTTCTTCTGCCACACCCGCTCCCTCCACAGGTCCCTCCCACCCTTGCCCCTCCAGCACGCGGCGATCATGGTCGCGCCCCAGTTCTCTAAATCCGCCATCCTCCTCAGCTGCGCCAAGTACTGCTTCTTCAACTCCGCCGCCTCCCTCCTCGCAATCACTCCCCTCCACCACCTCTCTATCAAGCTCGCCATGCTCTCCCTCAACCTGCGACGAGCGTAGCGAGTCGCATGAAGATTATAGTTAATGTGTTAGAATAGCGTAGCGATGAAAGCAGCGTTGATATTGACACTGAAGCTGTTAGCATAGCTGAATTACTACCACGAATTCCGAATTACCAGCTCGTCGCTTCGCTGCTCGCAGCTTCTTACCTTTCCATCCTCTTCTTCTCGGCCTTCATGGCCTCAATGAGCTTCTGCGCGGCCTTCCTCCTCCAGGCCCTCTGCATGATCAAGGCCGCTCCTGCCTCCTGCTCGGCGAGCCAGATCTGCCTCTTGGTCTCCACCTCGAGCCACGCCAGCCTCGCCCTCCAGCACGCCTGAACGTACGTCGCCGCCTCGGTCTGCTCGCGTTTGTCCGAGACCATGGTGCTCAAAACCATCCTGCACCTGTAGGCGCGGTACCTGACCTGAATCTTGGTCGCGGAGTTGTGCCTGCTCGTGAACCTGCGGCGAGCGAAGCGAGTCGTGTTAGATACGAGTAGCGAAGAAAACGACACCGACGCTCCCTCCGCCTCATAACGAACGGAATTACCACATTCCTAGCGAGGAGCGTAGTGACGAGTTCATAGATGACACGTTCCTTAATTTACTCGTTGTTTCGCTCCGAGTTCATAAAAACGCGTTCTCTACTTTACTCGTCGCTTCGCCTCTCATAAAGCCGAATAACCTACGGAATTACCACAATCCCAGCTCGTCGCTTCGCTCCTCACTGTCGCTCACCTGTACTGCACCCACTTCCTCTGCCTCCTGAGCCGCTCCCTCGCGGTGTGCTGCCTCCACGAGCCCTGGATCTTCCACGTGCTGTAGAACCTCGCCCGGTCGTTGGCGATCTTGTTGTCCAGCCTTTTCTTGTGCTCGAGCTTCGCCAAGTGGCTCCTGCAGATCTTTTGAATCTGCAACGATCGTAGCGAGGAGCATCATTAGCGAGACGAGGAGCGAAGCGACGAGTTAGTTGAATGTTCTTAACGTTCGCATGGAGCTCATTTTGAGCGCAACTGTCGTATTCTGGCGAGGAGCGAAGCGACGAGTTCATAGACAACGTGTTCTCTATTTTGCTCGTAGCTTCGCTCCTCATGGAGCCTCATTTTGAGCGCAACTGTCGTATTCCCAGCTCGTCATTTCGCTCCTCGCAATTCCTCACCTCCACGCTCGCGCGGCTCTGCAGCTCAAGAATGTAAATCCTTTGCTTCCTCGTCGACTCGAACTTTGTCCGGCCCATGCAACCCCTCCACCGCTTCTGGATCAGCGTGGCGGAGCCGTTGGCGCCGTCGAGCCACTTATTGTTCCGGCGCTCCCTCAGCCACCTTCGGCCCTTCCAGGCCTGGTACATGTTCTGGATCACGTGGGCGGCGTTGTGCTTGAGCTGCCTACCTTCTCTCATACCCATCGCTCTTTCCCGCCCCATCCTTCCCCGCCACCGCTTCTGGCACAGAAGTGCGGCCTTCCCCCTGCAGTGCTCTTTCTTCTTGACCCCGGTTTTCTGGCGGTCCTTCCTCGCCCTGTACAGACTCTGAATCTTGGTCGCCGAGCGGTACAACAGGCCATAATCGTTGATGACCATTCTGTCGGTCGCTCGCGAGTGGGGCCATAGCCCAAAGAAGCTATCGTTCCTTCTCATGTCGCTGTACCTGTACCTGTCCTTGACCGCCTTCAGCGCCGCGGCGCTGCACCTCGTTCCCTTCAAACTCAGGGTAACGAGGGTGGTCTCGTTGACGCTGTTCTTCATCCCGTCGGCGATCCAGGCGAGGCCCGTGTCACCGATGTTGACGCAGCCGGTCAAATACAGGGCGCTGATGCCGGGCCAGAAGGTGGCCTCCGTGAGCGGAAGCAAAGACAGGTCGTCCACACCCCCGCACCCGGTCAAGTCCAACCTCCTCAAGTTCTTGCACCCTGAGAGCGCCTTCAAGCTCCCGTGCCCGACCTTCTCGCACTCCGTGAAGATGGCCGACGTGATCTTCGTCCACTTTTGCAGGCACCTCGTCATCATCGCGTCCGAGACGCAGTCTCCGCAGAAGGCCAAGCTCAGCGTCCGCACCTTGTCCATGTTTTCTGCCATGTAGCCCATTCCCTGCGTCGTCAAGTTGACGCACCCGCTCAGGCACAGGTTCTCCACCGCCGTGAGCATGCTCAGGGACTTGAGCGCTGTGGTGCTGACCTGGAAGCAGCCGGTCAAATTGAGCGTCTTGAGGGTCTTGGCGCAAGGGCTGCAGAGGGGGGGCGAGCGAACGAGCGGTGGGCGAAGCGAGCCGAGTTAGAAAGCAGCAGCGTAGAAAGCGGCGGAGACCAAAACACCTCAAGCACCGTCCACCAAAACTACGCAAGCAGCGTCCACCAAAACTCCTCAAGCGGCGTCGAATAGTCACTACCGGTATTATCAGCTCGTCGCTTCGCTCCTCGTTGTCGTCGTTCGCTCCTCGCAGCTCCTCTCCGCTTCTTACCTCCTACCCAACGCCTGCAAGCCCTCGAAGCCGAAGTCTCTCTTCATTCCGTCGCTGAGCAGGAAGATCCCCGTCGCGTTCAGGCTCTTGAGCTTGCTGCATCCCTGCGCCAAAAAGCGCAGCCCTACGTCCGTGACCTTTTTCAAGTGGCTGAGGTTGCACCACTCCAAGTCCGGGCATCCCTCCCCTAAACACCTCATCCCTCCGTTGCTGACCTTGCTGCAGTTCATCATGTCCAGCCACTTGAGCCCAGAGCAGCCCTTCGCGAGCCACGAAAGCCCGGCGTCGGTGATCATCTCGCACCCGTTCAGGTTGAGCTTGTTGAGGATTTGCGAGCGTTCCGACAGCGCCAAAAGCGACACGTCGGTGATTTTGAACTGTGAGGGTGGAA
The DNA here is from genome assembly GCA_012489335.1 of Triparma laevis f. inornata. Classification (NCBI taxonomy): domain Eukaryota; class Bolidophyceae; order Parmales; family Triparmaceae; genus Triparma; species Triparma laevis. The sequence goes on from BLQM01000307.1 coordinate 4,110, forward strand.
AAAGGGTTAAACTAGATTGTTGGCGAGGGCCTCCTCGCTAACTAACTAACTCACCTGCAGCTCACTTCTACTAAGATCCAAAACCTCCAACCCCGAACACCCCTGACTAATCGCCAGCACCCCTACATCGCTAACCTGTTTACACTCCTTCAAATGAATCTGCGACGAGCGTAGCGAGTCGCATGACGATTGTTGTTAACGAGTTAGAATTGCGTAGCGGTGATAGGAGCGTCGGCATTTTCACTGAAGCCAATAGCGCAGCTGAATTTCGATCTCAATTGTCGTATTCCCAGCTCGTCGCTTCGCTCCTCGCAGTTTCTCACCTCCCTCATCACCCCACACTTCTCCGCGGCGCTCTTAATCTCCCCATCCCCAATCTTCGTACAATAACTAACATCAAGCACCTCAATCTTCCTACACCCTTCAAAAACCTGCGACGAGCGTAGCGAGTCGCATGAAGATTGATGTTGCGTAATTTGACGAGTTAGAATTGCATGGCAGTGATAGTGCGGAGACCAGCTACAAGCAGCTACTAGCAGCTGGTCACTTTGCTCCTCGCTGCGGGCTTCGTCCTCGCAGTTCCTCACCTTCAAAAATACCCACGTAGGTATCTGCCTACATCCGCTTAACTTCAAATCCGTCAACTCCCTACAACATTCTCCAATCGTTGCAAACCCTACCCCCGCTATACCTAAACAACCCGAGAGATTTAGGTGACGGAGATATATACATCCCATAGCTAGAGAACGTAATCCTACATCCGTAACTTTGTAGCATCCTTCTAAACTTATACTTCTTAAACTCATGCATACGTCTGCAATACATTTGACGCCGTAATCGGATACTTGTTCCGCTCCAGCGATGTCTAAACTTAGTAGACCTTTCTTTTTCATCATATTAGACCATTTAACTTTTTATTGGCTTCGAGTTGAAGGTTGTAGGTTTCTTCTTCGAGATTTTGCTGTTCGAAGGAAGGGCCGGAGGGGCCGCCGGTGGATTCTGCGACGAGCGAAGTGAGGAGCGGCGAGCGTGTTAGTGGTGGGTGGAGATAGCGATACTCGTCGCTTTGCTCCTCATGGACACTCATTACGACCGTAATTATCACATCCCCAGCTCGTCGCCTCGCTCCAAGACTGCGTCTCACCTTCGAGGGTACGCTCGAGGCGTGTTTTGCGCTTTGAAAGCGGACGGAGTTCAACTTCTTCTTCTTCTTCAACGAAGGAGAGTGAAGAGAGTTCGGCGAGCTCCTCCTCTAAGCTCTTGTACTTCTTCTTCTCTGGTGGTCTATCGAGCGCGTTTTGCACCCGATCCTTGGTAATGGTGGCGATGTTTTTGAGACTATTATCGGTGATGACTAAACTCCATTTGCTCAATTCTAACGTAGTGCCGGAGCACATTTCGAGGGGGAGGTCGGAGTAAGCTAGTCCGACGGATTCCTGTGAGAGTGGGGTAGGTATTAGAGTGATTGAATAATAGTAAAAATTGTATTACCCATTCTATCGATACAAGGGAAGAAAGAGGGAGAGGTCATGAGCCTAGCACACATCGATAACGTCGATCAGAAGCTTAGCACACGTCATTTTCGGGGGAGATAGATCATCACCGTTGTTTTGGAACCTGCTCCCCTCTTTTTCGGGCGCGAAAAAGAAATAGAAGCTCACAGTTTAATCTAAATAGGGGCAGGGGCTTTCGGGCGGCGTCTCACCTCATATTTCTGCAGTGCAGAGTTTACTCCCGTCACCGCCGAATCCATTTTAAGGGCCTTTGGGTTAACCGCTATTTGGATCTAAATTATATATTGCTCTATAGCCGCCGTGGAGGGTACACCTGAGTGCTAAACAAGGGGTGTTATGGTTAGGTAAACAGCCACACTCTGTTAGGGTTATTTCTCAATTCTACGCAACTAATTTAACAGTCCAAACTATTATAAGGCACACACGTTAAAACAGAGGCGTCGGTGTTGCCTTAAAATTCAATATCGTTGACAAATGATTGACTCGAAAGATGGCCTAATTTTGCTAAAAACAGTTCACTGATAAACTATTCCCCTTGCTCTCACTTTCATCGCATACAAACAGCGCCCTGCGCACCATCGCAGTCATACCATCATAGTTTTCTTACTTTCGTACCAAAATATTTCAACGTGGGCGTTCATAAGCCGTCTAAATAACTCTATCCCCAATAAGCGATCCTTACCTGCCTTCCCCTCCCCCCCCACCTCAATAATCTTCCCCTACAAACCTACGAATCCACCCATCCTCTAAACACCCCAACCTCCCTCCCCCCCTCCCCCTCTTCCCCCTCCCTCGTACACACTCCGTCGCCTAAATCCCTCAAAGATGTCCGATTCCGGCGACCCAATCTGGGAAAAACACTACGATGACTCCTCCTCCAAACACTACTACGTCCACTCCCTAACCGACGAAACAACATGGGACGAACCCAACGACGGACTCCCCGTAATCTCTGCTAATGATTTAAGTGGTGAAACAGAAGAATCAGATGAATCAGCTGTCGTACAAGCTCAGGTTATAGGGGATTGGGAGGAGCACGTCGACGAGGGTAGCGGGAAGTATTATTACGTTAATGTCGTTAGTAATGAGACGGTTTGGGAGATGCCGGATGTGAGGGATGAGGATGGGTTTACGTTTGAGGAGTATCATAGTGAGGAGGATGAGGAGGAGGATAAGGATGAGGAAGCTCCGGCTTATGAGGAAGAAGAGGAGGAAGGTGAGGAACTGCGAGGAGAGAAGCGAAGAGCTGGGAGTACGATATTTGCGGTCGTAAATCGATTGTGCTAGTAGCTTCAAACGCAGCAGCGACACCACTATCATCTTCACGCATTTCTAACAAATAAACGCCAACTTTCATGCGACTCGCTATGCTCGTCGCAGGGGATAGAGAGGGATTACCTTCCGGTTGGGTTAGGTACACGGACGAAGAAGGGAAGGATTACTATCACAACGAGGTCACGAATGAAACGCAGCATGATATGCCGACCGAAAGCCAGGCCAGCCATGAAGAGACTCCTCCCCAGTATGAGGAGCTTGATGATGAGCTGAACGGGGAGGGGGGAAATAATGGGCTTAGCGAAGCTGTTAGTAGGTGAGAAGCTGCTCGTTGCGTCTCAGCTCCGATGCTCGAACGCCGTATCTCTGCTCAAAATTCAGTGATCACCAGTAGATCCAGTATCAACGTCGACGCTGCTTTTGTCGCTACTCATTTCTAACTCATTAACGTCAATCTTCTTGCGACTCGCTACGCTCGTCGCAGATTTGTAACTGCGAGTCCGGATCTGCAGACGGAGGAGGCGAAGAAAATGTTGAGGAAATCGTCGGACGAGAGGTTCCTCGAGCTTAATCAGTCGCCCACTCCTCCTCAGCTGTCCAGGGAGGATTCTTCGCAGTCTGGGTCGGTGCTCTCTAGAGCGGCGCAGTTCGGAGCTACGAAGAAAGGGAGCATTGGAGGAATGAGCAGGGCGTCTAGCGTGGGTAACCTTAGCGAGAGCAACGCCACCCCTAATCCCGAAGCCGAGACCGAAGAAGAAGACGCCCAACCCCCCAACCCGTCTGAATCCGGCGAAGACAAGTCCTCAACTGCTTTAGAGCCCGAGTCAAAAACGTCCGAAGAGTCAAAATCCCAGCAGTCCCCCGTCCCCTTCGGTCCCCCCTCCCCCGCTTCAACCGCCACCACCGTCTCCCCCCAACCCATGCCCAAAAGCGAAGCAACCTTAAAAGCCGAATCTCTCCTCCGAGCCCGCACCCAATCCCAATCCGACTCCCTCCGAGGTTCCCAATCCGACGACTCCACCTCAGCCAACCTTTTTAATTTAACAAAAGATGATAATATACCGCAAGTTTATAAAGCGAGTAGTTTGGACGCTGAATCTAAAGCATGTCTGCACATGCGTCATAAATCCTCTTACATTCAAGCTCCATCCGACGAGCATTCAGGTGAGCCGAAGAGCGAAGCGACGAGCTACGAACTTGACATGTGCGCTTGTAATTCGGTTCCCCGGCAGTTTCAGACTCAACGCTTAAGCCACCTTCTTTGCTTCATAATTCTAACTCGTCAATGCAAATCTTTACGCGACTCGCTACGCTCGTCGCAGAGGAAGATCAGATTATAGCGGAGAAATTAGAAATCGATCCTGATCACATATCCAATCTTCGGTATCTCCAGGATTCGATGAAGGGGTATATTGAGTTTTTGAGGGGGGAGAGGGGGGAGCCGCCGAGGTTGAATTTTAATGATTTTAGGGGACCGAGTTTAGAGTTGAGCAAGTTTAGCGCGAAGGGGACGGCGTATCCGAGGAGGTTGAGTATGTTTGAGCAGGAGGTGAGTGAGAGAGAGAGTATATTATATACAATATATAATATACAACGTACTAACACACTCTACTATCCTACAGCTCGCTCGACAGCTGAGGCTGGCACAACGCGAAAGGGACAAGTACAAGAAGGCCATGGCGCTGCACCAGGCCCCTCCCAACCTCGACACCGTCACGGAGAAGCCCGCCAACTTTCCCAAGAACAGCACCAACCCGCACGACTGGATCAAGGCCATCGGTGACCTCATCAGCGCCCGGGGCAAAGAGGACCACGTGCTTGGCACGCTCCTCGAGGACAAGAAGGCCGTGATCTGCACGTCAGACGAGAGCACGTCCGTGAGCTCCATTTACCAGGAGATGAACGCAGTGACCACCAAGGCCATCGACTCGATGAAGCTGCAGATCGAGTCGAAGGCGAAGGAGAAGAAGGACAAGGAGTACGTGAGGAAGCTGAAGCAGGAGAACTTGTCGCTCAAGACGAACCTGGAGATGATCACTTACGACCTCGCGGAGTTCGACGAGCTCAGCCTGGAGACGCAGATGCTCAGGGAGGCGCAGTTCAGGACGGAGAAGAGGATCAAGGACAACGAGTCGGAGATCACGGAGCTGCGCGATATTAATAACGACCTGAAGAAGGAGCTCATGATGGCGGGCAAGAAGTTCGCGGAGGACATGGAGGGGGTCTATTCCGAGAGTCTGAAGAAGGCGGAGAGGTGAGGCAATGGGAACCCTAACTATATAGGAGCGCATTAAGAGCATTATAAACTAACGAGGAGCGAAGCGACGAGCTGGGAATGAGAGGATTACTCGAAGAACATTATAAACTAACTCGTCGCTTTGCACCTCGTTGTCTTCGTTCGCTCCTCGCACAGCTTCGACAACCAGCAGCATTTAGTTGACGAGCTGCGGGAGAAGATCCTCGAACTGTCTGACAGCCTGCAGTCCGCGAAGGACGAGAACGGGCACTTGAACGAGCGCCTGGCGGCCGGTATGGCCGACCTCGCGAAGCAGCGAGTCGCTTACGAGGACCTGGCGGAGGAGGGCCTCGTAGCGGTGCGCTTGAAGGAACGGCAGCAGTCCGAAATCGAGGGCCTCAAGATGAAGGTGAACGAGATGGCGCCGTGCTTCCAGGAGCTGAGCTTGGTCAAGATTAAGACTCAGTACCTGAGCCAGCAGACGCAGATGCTCGGGGGCGAGGTCGAAATCCTGCAGGAGCACAAGAAGAAGCTCACGGAGGAGAGGAACTTGCTGAGGAAGAAGCTCAAGGTTAGGGAGGGAGAGTTGTCCTTTGTGAAGAGCGACTTCGAGACTTATAGGGGGTTGACGAACGAGGAGAAGGGCGGTACCCGTGCGGAGCTCATTCGGGTCAAGGCTGACAACGAGACTTTGACCAAGAGGGTCGTGTCGCTGGAGGAGACATCCAGCAAGGTGGAAATGTTGGAGGACGAGGTCCAGCACTTGAAGTTGAGGAACAAGGAGCTGCTGGCGAAGCAGGACTCGGTGAATGTGAACAAGCTACAGACGCAGGTCCAGTACTTGGAAGGCATCATCGCCGGAATGGAGGACGAGGAAGCCGACGAGATGGGCCTGAGGATTTACGGAACGGAGAAGCCCATCGTCATCAAGAAGCAGGGCGCGGGGGCGAAGAGGGACCGGGACGTGGTCGCGGAGCGCGCCGGGAATTTGGCCGTGGGTGGCAAAGGTGTGGTGGAGACCACCAACAGTATCGAGCAAATCTCGAAGCTCACTGCCGACATCAACGACTTCAAGGCCAAGAACAACGACTACAGTCAACGCAACCAGGAGCTCGCCAAGCAGGTGGAGAAGAGCAACGAGGAGTGCAAGAAGCTTCAGCAGCAGCTGTCGCAGCTGCAGACGAAGATCTTCGAGGAGAGGACGAACGCGAAGAGTTCCAAGCAGACGTACAATAAGCTGAAGGAGGCTGCTATTAGGGCTATTAACGGTCAGAGCGACAACGGAGGGGACGAGTTGTTGGACATGCTGGGTCTGGGCGCAGGGGACGAGTTAGTCGACGCTGTCGTGAATTAGTTAGTGGGGGGATTTAGGGGGGATTTAGAGGGGGTTAGGGGGGTGGGAACGAAAGGTCAAGGAAGAAAACTACACATAAAATACTTCTTTTGAAATGTAAAGTTTTCTATTATTCTAACAGCTAACATGATTCTCTGCGACCCCCCCCCCCCCTCCCAACACCTCCACACCCCATCTTACTTCTTACTCGAATTCCTCCTATTCCCATTCCCCCCACTCCCGCTCTCCTTCTCATCATCCATCATATCATCCATAGTACTGCAGCTCTTCAGAACCTCTTTCTTGCTCGTATCCTGAAGGTAACCACCTATCATGAGCTCGTCAAGGATGTGGTAGGCACGGTGGAAGTTGAAGATTATGTCTAATTCACAGACGTTACCGAAATACCTATCAAGAATTTCCACGAATAGATGAATTTTTTCTAAGGTTATAAGCTCGTTGTCGGTGGAGTTTACGCAGGCGACGAAGAAGAGGGAGGCGTAGCGTTTGTAGACGATCTTTTTGTCTTTCCATTCGATGAAGGCGCACATTTTGGGGGGGCGGCCGAGGACAAGGTTTGTTACGTCGCGGACTGAGGGGGGGGGAGGGGAGGGGGTTGGGGGGGGGGGGGGTTGTGAGCGTGCGTTGGTTAGGGTTTCGGGTCTCTTCTTTGTCTTTGTTTCGGATCCTCCTCTTAATTTAGGGTTATTCATCCGCGTTCGCTCTGTTGTCTGCCCGCTCGCGGCGTCCCCTCACCTGCTCGACTCCTCTCCTTGCTCGTGTAGTTCCCATACCACTTGGTTAAACGCGTCTTTCCCTGTCTGGAGATTAAAAAGAGGAACTCAATCTACGAGAGATGACATAAGAGGGTTAGAAGTAAAACACTAGGATGAGCAGAGGACGTGTACGTTTGAGGGGGAGGGGGACGAGATCACAATCCTAAAATCACATTTGGGATGTGAATCCTCTTTAATAACAACAACAGGGGATTAACGCGAGGTTCTTTGGCGTATATGCTCCCACCCAAACACCAAAGATACAATAAAATGAACGAAATACGTTTCCCCCAATTGTAAAACCAACAGATTCATCAAGATAAGGTCGGGGGGGCCGGACGGGGTCTGGCCGGATAGCACAGCCGGTTGGCTACCTTCCCGGCCGGGTGATGGAATTTAAATGACGCCGCGAACACGCATACAATACGAAGGCTGTGTGTAGATGTGTAACTCACCATTTGTGCCCCTATAAAAAAACCACTTATGTTTAGGACAGTGCCCGCTTCGATTTTGATAGGGAGTCGGCTTGGGCAGTACTATCCTGTCATCTTGACTTGAGAACCACAAAAATTCATAATTTAACGCATCTTAGACGTTAAAAATAGGACACCGCGAAAAACTTCCTCTTCATCTCTAGGCACCAAATGTCCTACCCCGCCAATCCCCCCCGATCACCGTTAATCCCCCTTCCCGTGTATAGTTCTGCTTCTCACCGCCTTCTCTTCCTTCTGACTCTCTTCCTCCTTTCCTCGCTCACATCTTCTTTCTATCCTTCAACATCTCCCACATCCCATCTCCACCCTTCCACAGTTTCAAAACCTCACCCCCTCCACTTCCGTGATACACCAGATTCCTCTTCTCCCCCTATCCCCGCCTTCACAACAGATGCGTCCCTGAACTTCCCCCTTCTCGAATCTCCTGTCCTTCAGAAAGTAAAAATTGGGGGCGGGGGGGTCAGGGGAAAGAATAGAAAATTAGGTAGGAGTCGAGGTGGAATCGACGAGGTGAGTTTATTTTCAGTTTATGAGAACATATCAGGAATCGGAATCGGATGAATGCATACATCTTCGCTTAAAAAATTGAGAAAAGATAAAATGCCCCATTTAACGCCACGCTTGGAAAAAAAATGCTTTTCAGATGATATTAAGTAGTATAGGTTTCCTCCCAACTCCTACATCAACAGGTGGAAGGTAAGCCCCGCCCCCACCCCCCTCCCATCCTCATAAATCTAACACTCCCTCTCTTGAAGTCAATTAATCCTCTCTCCAACACCTAGATCCGTCCGTTCAACGATTAACGGATTAATCAAAAGTATGTTGAACTACTTGAATGAAGAAGAATGTGATATAGTCGTTAAAGCAGTTTATGCTTCTACGGGGTTTAATCCTGATAAATGGGAGAAATTTGATCATGATAAAGCCCGGTAAGAAATCATTTCAGTACTACATAAATTTTAACAGGACGAATCTAACTCGAAAAGAACGAAGAATGCTTATGGGATCGTGTCAATTTACGCAGATATTAATCGACTCTGAAATGGACCTCCCAACATTAACCTCCGCGCTCTTTCATTATTCAAGCGTAGTATCAATGGTTCTGTTTAATACTAGAACGACAGGGACGGATATTTTAAGGAGTTTGAAGGGGGTGGGAGTGGAGGGATTTGGGGGTGGGGTTGGGAGGATTTTTTTGGGGTGTATGAGATTGAAGAGGATTGAGAGTATTGGTGAGTTTGTTTTTTTGGTGATTAAGGAAGGGAGACGAAGAATCTAACACTAATTCATTTTTACAGCTAACGGAGTTTCTGATAATGATAGTACAGCATCGAAGAGAGCAAAGCAAGGGAAAATTGGTGCAAAAACACTCAGATCACTCCTTCAAAGCGTAACAAACGATTGGCGTGCTCTAGCAATCCGCTCTGCAGCCTGCCTATACCGTTTACAGATGCTCGAACTTCTCCATAATAACAGTAATGGTGTTCATCGTAATTCCCAACTTATTTCAACAGCTAGAGAAGCTTTACATTTATTCAGTCCTCTCGCATCTCGTTTAGGTATGCATACCTTAAAGTGTAAACTTGAGAATGCTGCTTTTCGAGTTCTCTTTCCGAGACAGCATGAGAGGATTATTTATTTGTTGGATGAGGAAGAACAGAATCTAGGTATGCAGGCGGTTTTGGATGCGACGTATTGTGATATTAAGAGGGGGTTGATGGAGGATGAGGTTTTTATGGAGGAGATTGGGAGTTTTAAGATTAAGGCGAGGATTAAGGAACCTTTTAGTCTTTGGAAGAAAATGCTTAAGACTAATACGAGGAAGGTGAGAAAGGCAGGAGAGAAGAACGACTCTGAACGAAACTCAAACGCTAACTCGTCGCGTTCGCCTCTCCACTCCCAATCAGATCTGCGAAGTCCCCGACGCCATTGCATTACGCATAATCCTCGAAGCTCGTGAAAACGATAACGAATCATCCGACATTAAACGAGCTCGCGAAAGAGCTCTATGCTACTACGTACAAGAATCTGTGCTGGCGAAATACCCGGATCAGAGTCATAAGTATGATGAGAAGTGGAAGGACTATATCAAGTCTCCGAAATCGAACGGGTATGAGAGTCTGCACGTGAGCACGGTGGCGAGATGGCATGGGACGACGTGGCCTTTTGAGGTGCAGGTTAGGTCAAGGGCTATGGACAGGGTTGCTAGCTTCGGGCTTGCGGCGCACTGGAGTTACAAGGCTAACGGGAACCCCACCTCCGCATCCACTAACTCTGAATCAAACACTGAAGCCGTGCTCGGAGACACGTCGATTTTGGCGTACCTCAAGGCTATGAGGGAGTTCGAGACGAATGTGGAGCAGAACAGAGTCGATAAAATGATCAACTCGAAGGAACTCAACTCCTCTCAAATCTCCACTGAAAAAGAAACGGAACAAATCAACCACATCTCCGCTCTAAAACTCTCCAAAACCGCTCTCAACCGTGAGTCCGTCTTCGTCTTCGCTCAAAACTCCGACAAATCTCACCTCTTCGAGTTGCCTGTAGGTTCTACAATAATCGACGCCTGCCTTAGCGCGGGGTTTAATTATGATGTTGACCTTATTAAACTCAAGGCAGGTACAACCACCACGGGAGAGAAAGGAGCTTCCTGCAACGGAAGCACAGTCGATTGGCAGCAGCGTCTCCGTAATGGGGATGTCGTTAGCCTCGAATAAATTAATTTCTATATAATATATCGTAAATTTTACATTTCAAAAAAGGCGGGTTTTTTTCTTCTTAATCTCTTTTCTTCGACGTTTCACCGTCGGCCCTTGCTCTGAAATAAATCCTTATGCTCCTCGCACCTGCTCAGCTCATACCCCTCCGCGTCCTTCAGCATGCTAGCCCTCTTTCTCGGATCCCCTCTGAACGCCGCCGCCCTCTGCTGCAGTTGCCTCTGGTGTTTCCTCTGCGCTCTGCACTCGTTCTGGAGGAACTGGTCGTAGGACTTTTCTACGAGGCGCTCGACTTGGGCTACTTTGTACGGGTCTCGGATTGTGGTACGCATGAATTTATCGGAGACGTAGTAGGGGATGTCTTTTACGACGCCGCGGTGTTTGGTTTCCATGGGATTTGTGTATGGGTGTTTGTGGGTTAGGCTGAAGTATTGGCTTGAGGTGGTTGCAGCCTCTTCTGGGAAGGAGACGAAGGACATTAAGATGAAGAAGAGTATAGGGAGGAGTTGGACCAGGCCTGCTGCGGAGGCGGGCTCTTGTCGTCGCCCGCCGCCGCCGTTCTGAGATTGGCGGCGTTGTTGGCGAGGCATTCCGCCGCCGAAGCCGTTGCTATAAACCCTACGAGGAGCGAACGAGGAGCGAACGAGGAGCGAACAAGGAGCGAACGAGGAGCGAAGCGACGAGTTAGATATAATGTAACGTATTTTATGTGTCTCTCCTCAACAAACCAAACCAACTCTCTCACCTAAACCCCGGTCCCCCCATCCCCCCCCCATTCCACCATTAAAGAACATCCTAAAAATATCCTCAGGATCAACCTCCCCCCCCCTCCCCCCTCCCCCCCCCCCCTCCTAAACCCAGCAAACGGATCGCTACTCCCCCCCGTATTATCCGGATCAACATCCCCAGTCGAATCATATATCTGCCTCTTCCTTTCATCGCTTAAAGTAGCATACGCTAAACCAACAGCTTTAAAAGCCTCGTCACTTCCGGGAGCTGGGTTCTTGTCTGGATGAACTTTGAGGGATATTTTACGGTAGGCTTTTTTTATTTCAGAGTCGGTGGCAGTTTTGGAGACAGAGAGGACTTTGTAGTGAGTGTCGCGTTTCAATTTTGAGGATTTAACTACTTCAGAAACTGCCGAAAGAATGTCGTATGTTAGGAATAATTAATTAATTATTATTGCAGTGGAAAATGCAAACGGGGCGTAACGAGTCCATTTTGTCTCACCTAATCGACGCTGCTCCTCAGTACTCCCTCTAACATCCCCATTCCCCTGTTCCTGCCTCTGCCTATTCTCCGTCGCTGCCTGCGCAGCCGCACTCGGTCTCCTCGGTCCTGAACTGCTACTAGCCTTGCTCTGCTGTTCTGATTTGCAGCGGGAGATTAGACCGTCAAGGCCGGGGAGAGGGTAGAGGCGTTTTGACTTTTCGAAGAATTTTATTGCTTTGGTGTAGTCGCTGTTTTTTAGGTAGCCTTTGGCGAGGTCGCGGCATTTTTCGGCTTGTTCTTTGTTTTCCTGTGGGCGCGAGCGAAGCGAGCGTTAGAGTGGGAGAGGGGGAGAGGGGCCGACGATTTGTGGTTTGGGTTTGTGTGTTTCGTGTGCTCTCAGTCGCATTATTGCTGCCGCGTTTGAACAGTATGGGGTTTCTGCATGACGCTCCTCTTACAGTTGCCCGGTCGAAGTCGCGTGGATCAGAAGCTCAAGAAAAATTAGGCTATATCATCATCGAGCACACTTCTCAAAACGATCGATCGCCTCTCAGCATCATCGTCATCCACCCTTCTTTCCCTCCCATAATATCATACCTGCAAATAAACGAGCATAACCGTGTTAGTAAAACAACAATAACAACGTTTTACGTCTGATGACGGTGTTCTCTCTCTCTCGACAGTCATAATTTTTCCTCTCCGGCCTCTCCCATTCGCAATTCAATTCCTACTAAAACACGCACACCCTTCAAATCAACGGAATAAACAACAGGAAGTTCAGAATTGTCTACCTTAGAATCATCTACAATAATGTTGTACGATGGTTGTGAAGTGTGGGAATTGATGAACGACGGAGTGAATGTGAGCGTTTCGATGAGGCGAACGATCGGATTGAAATATCTCATTTCAAAACAGCGCCACGGATATTTCGAGACTACTAAGCGGTGACAATATACTATTAAATCGTGAAGCTTTTACCTCCATATCAATTCAATTGATTTTAAATCGAGATTGCGTTCCAAGGGAAATGACAAAAAATTGAAAACTGCTCAACTCCAAAACTCTTATTTTCTCAGCACCCCCGCGGGCGCCTTCGTTTTTATCACCCTGAACGAACCCCCTCACTCAAAAACACCAATAAGCACACTCCTCCGAAGTTAAAATGTCGGATAGTGAAGAAGATGATTATTCAGACTCCGGGTCAGGTTCAGGTTCAGATGAAGAGTCAAACTCCGGCTCCGATGACGAGAGCGGGTCGGGGAGTGAAGACGAGAGTGGAAGTGACGATGAATCTGGAAGTGACGATGACGTAAACGATGAGGCCGACGATGTTCTAGGATTAAATAAAGAGGCTGAGGAACAGGTTATTAAAGACGATGTTCAAATGATTGTAGAGGTAAATAACAACCCGGGCTCTTACGCTTCACCTACGATTACATCAAAGTTACGCACTCTAACCAAGGCGCTAAAAAATCAACAGCTATGTTCCCAAATGGATTCTTCGTTGAATCGTATCCGTTTCGCCTTTAAAGCCCATCCTCCAATCGCTCCTCTCGGTCCTACGCTTGGTCCTAACGATAATGGAAACACGCAGCAGCAAATGACAGAATCCGGCAACCCCATCCCAACTGATGAAGGTCATGAAACGCCAAGAGACGTTAGCAGCAGTAGCATTCACTCTACTCCCGAATTAAACAAGAACACCCCATCCCATCAAGATTCCGAGAACCTCGATCCTACCTCTAAAACCCCATCCCGTCAATCCTCCCGTTCAAAAATAGGTACCCCAAACAATTGGGATGCTTTATCTTCCGATTCCATTCAACCTGATTTTTTCACTCCGAACGACAACCCTAACGGTATAAACCTCCCTTTAAATCCCGGAGGTGGAGTGATAGATGGTGGTGATTTGTATAAGTATAATGTTGGGGGTGTGGGGTTGGGGGGGGGATGGGGGAGGAGGGGAAAGCGAGAATGATTCAGGAAGCTATTAAAGCGTTGATGGAGTCGGATGATTAGAGGGGGGATGTTTGAGGAGAGATTTATAAAACGTACGAGAGGGAGTTTGAAGAGCAAGGGACGACGGTGAATGTGGATGAGAGTAGAAGAAACGCCTTTTTTGTTTTGAAAGTGTTTTTTTGGGAGGGTTTCTAGAGCTTTTTTTTAGGAACGATAAGATTAAAAAATCGATTTTAATTATTATAGCCATTTGTCCAATTGCCTTGGCCATCTCCATACATACCGTAGCCATTGCTGGTATTCTTGCCCACGTCAATATTTGTAGCCTTAATCTTGTCAATATCGAAACCTCCCTGTGCAGCTTGTCCGGTACCTGCCATCGGCGACTCTTTGAGAATCGCGGCATGGTTCGCCATAACTAGCTTCTTCATTGCTGTGGCTAACTCTTTCATAGCATTTCCAAACACGCCTACATTAGGGCCGAGATAAGCTAAAGAGAGGTTAATATCTCCAGTCTCCACTTTGGTTATCTTATATTTAACAACATAACCCACTCCAAGTGTCAAAAGTGACTAGGGTTGGAAAAACCAGCTCCGTAATAGGAGTTCTAAGTTCCCTCCCTCCGAAATCGCTCGTTAAAACCGTGCCGAGCTCGCACTTCCCATGGGACGTGTGTGTGTAATCGGTACGCAAGTTTGCGTACTTTTTCTGCCACACGTCCAAGTGCACGCACATGGACCAGACGATGTGCCTGGGCTTCCTTTCCGAGAGAGCCGGGAATCGTGGCGGCGGCCACGACAGCTTTGCTACCAAATTTTTCCCACATCGGCTGAGCAAGGGGTGTGCTAGTACACATACCCATTTATATTAAGAGAGAGAGAGAGAGAGAGAGAGATGCTGGATGGGGACTGATAAGGGGTTAGCTGCTGAAGGTGGTGGGTGGTGGTGGGTGATGGTGGGTGCTGGGCGGGGTGGTTTGGGACTAAACGTAGCCCCGCAGTAGAAAGCGCCCGAGCTGGAACCGTTACGACCTCGAGTAGCTTTCCCTTCTCCCTCGTGGGGCGTGCAAGAAGAGAAGGATTTTTTATTGGCTGGAATTCTCTCAAAACGTGGCCAATCCCGATCCAATTCCGATTTCCGAAGTCATTGACCGACGGGGCAAGCCATCGGAACCACCCACCGGATTATCACGTACAAAAAAAAGACTTGGTGCCAGGCTCTCAAATCCCAGCAGGACTGTCTCTCCTCACTGCTTCTTTCCTTTTTTTCTAAGCTTATCATCAACACCTAGAGCCAACCAAGGTACGAGACGTCCATTCCTCCCTTATGCAGCTCGATCCACATAAATAAGTCCCGTTCCGTAGACCTCAGGTCGCCTCCATCGCGGAGAGAGGCGATATCGCGACATTGATCAGCGACGAGTTTCACGGCGGGCCAGGTCAATAATGTATGATAATTCCCAATTCACGGTCGCAACCGCATCGCTACTATGGACATGAAACCATTTCCTCACACTCCCTCCCCCTCAAC
>BLQM01000307.1:19161-47732 GCA_012489335.1 Triparma laevis f. inornata
CCATGATCCTCTCAAATGGAGCGTCCACTCCTCCTCCCGGCGCTGGGCCGGCTTCGCTCTCTGTCCGTCACAATACACGGGAGCACACGTCCCTCTCTGGAAATAGTTTCCTAGGCGGCGGGGCGTTTGGAAGCCAGAGCCCTGCCGCTGGCGGGGGAGGTTACAGTGGTGGAGGAGATTTCAGTAGTTTTTTGGAGGGGGTTATGACGGAGGAAGAGCGAAGGACTAGGACCCGTCAGGTACACACACACACTCACACAACCCCTACCACCCCACACACCACTAACACACCATTCCCCCACCAACTCCCACCCCACCCCCATCAACAGCTCCCCGACGTGGAAGGCTTCGCCTCCCTGTCCAAATCTGAATCAAAATCCGACATCGCCATCGCCCGTTCCTTCGACCACACCATAACCACCCACGCCCAGCTCCAAACCCCCTCCTACGAGGACATGGAGCAGTCCGAAGAGGGCCCCTTTGTCCCTCCCTTCATCGTCAGCAGCGACGACGACGCCCCCCCCCGTGAGCCTCCCCGCCGCTAGTAAATTAAATAACCACTTGAACGTCTCGCACATCGTAGAATCGGTGTCGTCCTTCAACCCTCCCCGTCCTCCTGAGAGCTCGGGGGCGAATAAGAAGAGGAGGATGACGAGGTGGGAGAAGAACCCGAGTGAGATTGATCAGGATTTGGCCAATTATAGGAGGACGGTTCAGAAGACTAGGGAGGAGTTAACGTTGGCTAATACGGAGAGGAGTAAGGTTGAGCATATAGGTAAGCCCACACACACGTCCTCGTCGCAAAATAAATTTAAAAGTTAATGATCTAACCCTACATCACACCGCAGCCTCCACTATTCGCACCCACTTCCTTCACCACCTTCGCGCGTCCCAAATGGAGAGTACCGCCGTGACCAATGAAACTGAAAAGGTGAGAAAGCAGCGAGGACGAAGCCCAGCGAGGAGCGAAGCAACGAGTTGAATATCTTGCGGAGCGACGAGTAAAGTAGAAACAGGCTGCTTTCTATGAACAGGTTGCTTCGCTCCTCGTAAACTAGAGAACGCGTTTTCCATGTTTTCGGAGCGTAGAGAATGCATTGTCTATGAATTCGGAGCGTAGAGAACGCATTGTCTATAAACCCGTCGCTCAGCTCCTCGCTTTAGTCTGAATGCTCAAACGACTTCGCCCCCACCCATTTCTAACACGGCTCGCTTCGCTCGCCGCTCCTCGCTACGCTCTTACGCAGATCCTCACGAATCTCACCGACACCAACGACCGCTTGAACAAAAAGAAAAAGCTAGGCAGCTCCATGCCCTCCACTCTCGCCTTACTTACCTCTTTGGCGAAACTCCCGAGGAAAAAGACCTCGAAGAAATCCGCTAATAATCCCCCCACACCCTCCCCCGGTGGAATTGGTGGAATTTCTTTGAAAGGTGAGAAACTGCCTCAAACCCCAACATCCCCAACCCAACATCAAAATCTAACCCCCGCCCGCCCCCTCACGCTCGCTCCCTCGCTTCGCTCACAGCCGAAGAAGAATCCACCTC
This sequence comes from Triparma laevis f. inornata, assembly GCA_012489335.1. Taxonomy (NCBI): domain Eukaryota; class Bolidophyceae; order Parmales; family Triparmaceae; genus Triparma; species Triparma laevis. Next base: position 20,710 of record BLQM01000307.1, read on the forward strand.
CATCTTCGGTACCAAAGAAATCCCGTCCACACTCTCCGCCGCCTGGATCGTCCCCGGCGACTCCGTCTCCACCCCCTTCGGTGTAGGCTTCTGCATCAAAATCCTCCTCGGCGAATCCATAAAATCAAAATCCCTCTCAACCACCAAAGAAGACGTCAAGACGACCCTCTCCCTCCTCCCCCCCCGCCTCGCCATCGAGCTCCCCTACGGCATCGCCTACATGCTTCCAGGAGAGTGCAGCAGTTTGGTTAATTTGGTGGAGTTGAGCGATGAGGAGTTGGTTACGAGGTGGATGGGAATGTTGAAGAGCGCAGAGGCCTCTGGGAGCTATGTTGACACGGAGGCGATGAGCGGTTGGACGAGCGCGCAGGTGAGGAGGAGTGGCGAGCGAAGCGTGCGTGTTAGTGGTGGAGATAGCGAAATCGAGGAGTGGAGCGTCGAGCTGATATCACGAATACATCGTCGCTTCGCTCCTCATGGAGACTCAAAAATGTGAATAAGCTTCCTCGCTAAAAATCAAAAAACTAACTCCTCTTCGCCCCCTCCCCCCCAACAGGGATACAACGTCCCAAGCGGAGACGCCGCGCTGTACAACCCCACCCCCACCCAACCGAAAATTGATGTCGACGGCGACACCGCGGGCACTACTCGGTTCGTCAGATTCGGAGACGCCATGATCCCCACTCCCGGAGGTCGCGGGGGATCCTTGTCGAACGTTCGGCTTCAGCAGCTCCGCAGCGCCATCGGCTCCGCCGTCACCTCCCGCCAGACCGCCGACTCCGGGTTTGCGGCCAGCGACCCCGCCTTGGTCCTCCCCGACGGTTTTCGAGAGTGGGAGGAAGAACGACTAGACGTCTACAAACTCAGGGGACACCTCATGCAGCTCAAAAAGATCGTCCGCCGTCAGGAGATCGCCAAGAACCTCACGGAGAAGGCGTACACTGCCACGGTAGTGCACAAGCAGAAGCAGGCGGAGACCTGCAAGGAGGCGATCGATGAGTTGGATGAGCTCAAGACCAAGTGTTCGGCGGAGCTCAAAGAGCTCGGGATCAGCGAGGAGAAGGTGAGAGACTGCGAGGAGTGAAGCTACTGGTATTAACGAACGAACATTCTCACTCACATTTTATACTAACTCCTCGGCTCGCTTCGCTCGCCACTCATCACAGGCCAAGGCGGTCCTCGCCAAGAAGCTCGAGAACAACGCGCCGTCAAGGGACCCTCCCAAGAAGCCCAAGAAGAAGGCCAAGGCGACCGCCACCTCCAACATGGCCCCCAACCGCAGCAGCAAGCGAAAGCGCGGCGGCGGCAGGGGCAAGACCAAGAAGGCCAAGGAGGCCGAGGAACTGGAGGACCTCGACGAGGACGAGCAGGAGGAGGCCCCCAAGCGCAACGCGAGGAGAGGGGAGGGCGACGAAGACGTCAAGGAGGAGGACCTGAAGGAGGAGAGGGGGGCTGAGGAAAGCGTAGTCGCCATGGACGTAGACGAGGGAGGAGACTCTCAGGACGAAGCTCCGGCCAAGAAGAAGGGAGGCAGGAAGCCGCGCGGAGGGCCTAGGCGATAGCTTGGTTAAGTGCGAGTTGGTTAAGGGGGGGGTTGGGGAGGGGGGAAAGTGACGGTATATTTTGCAAACAAAATTACAAATTTATTCTACATGTTTAACTCTGTCCCTCGCCGATTCATTACTCGTATGAATTCCTCCACATCAATATAATTTCCTTTCTTCACGCCTTCCGGCGCGACCTTGTAGTTGCTCTTCCGATTCACCAAACCCCCGAGTAGGCTCTTGCGACCACTGCCCTGTTTTTCTTGGCCCGTTACAACTATGTCCATATTTTCTTCTCTCGCTTCTGTCACCTCCTCGCTTCTTTTCTTTGTTGGGATCATTTCTTTCGGCACTATCGCCTTCCAATTATCCGTATACCACTCGGGCTTGTCTTGCTCCCAGTTCTTCCACCCTGCTCTTACCCACGCCTCGACCTTTTCTCTAATCGGCGCCCAGTGAGATTCATGGTTTGTAAGAACGTCAGCTTTCATGACATCATAGCCCTCCAAAAAACCTTCCTCGTCTCTTTTCCAAACGACCGTAACGGCTCTTCCAATCGCAGCAGAAGAACCTTTCTCCTCAAAGGTCGCCTCCATCTTCACAAAGATGTCGGGCGACTTGAGCTGCTTCCAATCTGTTCCCTCCTTCAAAGAGCCCTCAAACTTCTGACAAGCGCGCTCAAGCAAGCCGTTCTCTTCCTCGCTGTACACCTCGTCCTGCCAGCGCTCCCTTATGAATGTCGACTTCTCCCTCAGTTCCGCAGCGTCGACCTTCTCGTCCGGCCTGAACTCGTCGATCGCATCTTGAACGACGCCCAGAGCTTCAGGCATCTTCTTGTCCATGAGCCAGGTCGGAATGCTTCCTCTTGCGTCTAGCTGCGTAACTACCGTCACTCGGCACTGCTTAGCTCCACCACGCACCGGAAAATCCTCTAATTGCCACAGGCCTCTCGTTAGTCCCCTGGTCTTCTTCAGCTTCACCCCGTAGTCAACTTCGTCGTCAACTGACACTATGGCGATCATCACCTTTCCTTCCTCCGACTTCCAGATTTGCCTGAACACGAACTCCCTTTTGCTTAGAACAAACGGCATCTTCTTCACCGTCGCCGCGGTGTTTTTGTTTACTCTCGCCTTCTCCCTCAGCTCGAGCCTTGCTGGATTTCTTTCATGCGTACTGATCCTCATCCTCTCGTTGTTGCAGAAGTCCATCACCCAAGCAGCGACCTCCTCCGCTGAGCTGTCGACGACGCCCACCGCCTTCCCCGTCCCAATACTCCTCTCCCCCTTCTTGGACGGAAAGTACTTCATCGACATCTCAATATCTTTACTAGTCGACTCCAGCGCCTCCCACCCCTCCTCCCCTCCCTCTCCTAAGAGCTCCTGACACACCTCGAAAATCGCCACCTGGTCTACCATCAACGGTTTCCCCCTCCGCTCTATCATTTTCCCCGCAAGAGCAGCCACTCTCTCCCTATCCACCTCCTTCCCGTTGCGCCTGAACTTCTCCTGCAGCTTGTTGGGCCACGATAACTCCTGCTTAGCAACAAGGTCCAACACACTCACAGGTATAGCCAAGGAAAACTTGAGATCAGCCTAAAGAACCCTCGTCCACTCGCAAGTGTCCTCGGTGAGCTCCTTGATGATGTGCACGCCTGTGGACGTAGCATTCGCCATCTTCTCAGCCCCGGCAACTTCGTGGTGCGTACCTGCGTACGTCTCCAAAGGACAGTAGGCGATGATAAAAGTGCGCCGCCCCTCTTCGTCAATCAACTCCTCCCACGTTATCCAAATCTGGTCGAGTGAAGAAGTGTCAGAATAGGCGCAAATACTAAGACAATTGTGCAAAACCGAACTTGCAAATCCTCACCTCCATTAGTCTGTCCTGGAAACCTCCCGGAAGCGCTACCGAAATAGAACATTGCAGGCCTCTTGTACCGCCGAGATTGTTCCATATCTCGCGAATTTTCGTGTCCTTGTAGTGGGCCTTCTGTGCGTAAGTGTCGAGCAGCCAAATCTCTGCAAAGAACGATACTGCCGACAAGTCCATCTGAGCGGAGCGGAGGACGAAGCGATGACGAGTTAGAAATTGGGTGAGGGTGAAAGCGATGCTGTTTTCTCACCTTCGCCACAGTCATCCCCACCTCGGCCCCTCCCTCCTCAAAATGATATATGAACTTCTCAACCGATTCGCTGGCCGTCCCGCCGACCCTCTTCCCCCAAGAAGAAACCTCTTCAACCACCCTCATCGAACCCGCGATGAGGTTTTGCTCGCCCTGCGCCAAGGCAGGAGCGTTGTGAATGTTCTCGATGAATTCCTGCGAAGAGAGAGCGACGACTTTTGTTAGATAACGAAATCCTGAGTAAGTAAAGTCTCCGCTCTCACCTTTCTATATCTCTCGTCAATAACCGCCTCCTTCTTCAAGCGCTCGTAGAGCAGGGCGCCTAACTCACAGAAAAGCTCGTCGGCTTTGCCGCCCTCTCCTCCACCGCCGACCTTCTTCTTCTTCTTCTTCTTCTTCTTCTTCTTCTTCTTCTTCTTCTTCTTCTTAGTTCCCTTGTTACTAACCGTCGAGTCGGTTTCGGGCTTTGAGGTCAGACCCGTCACGCCAGTGCTCTTCGAGGCAGCAATAGCCCCGTCGTTCCGGTCTTCGACAACCTCGACCTGAGCCGAGAACGTCAACAACGTCCGCCCGAACTGGAGCCCCCGAAGGACTATCGTCCCCTTGCTGAGAATAAGTATAAGCTTCTACGCGTCGGTAGAGTGTGGGTTGGGGAGGGTCATCGTCTCGAGCTCTGCGGGGGTTTTCAGGGTAGCCAGGTTAGTCAAATAGAAGCAGAACGACTGCCCGTTTGCTCCTCCCACTCACCTTTCTCCTCGACGGACTCCGCTCCAATTATAATCTCGTCCTCGCTCTCCTCAAACTTTTTCAAGCGGAGAGCGAGCTCGCACGACTTCTTCCCTTCAACCATGAAGCTCTAGAACAAGTCGACGCTCTCTTCGACCCTTTCGCCCTCGATCACCTTTTGGTACAGCATTTTGTTGTCGGCGTTGGTGATGTAATCCCCGAAGAAAGTGTCGAGGACCTCCTTGGGGGGCTCATTAATCCTCGTTCCAAACCTGCAATTGTTGGTGGTGGTGCTGACAACGTTGGCATTAAACTTCGTGAAGTAGGAGTTGTCAGGGTCGAGGGGTCGGACGTCAGAGGCGGGAGCAGCGGTGCCTGGTTTCTTCAGCTTATCCTTCGGGTTTGCCTTCTCCAGGTTGAGAGCGTTGATGACCGCCGAGAACTTCTCACGAGCGGCCTAGGTCTGAGCCTTGAAATCTTCGTGCTCTTTCCAAATGGCCCCTCCATCTCCACCATGTGCGCCTTAAGTGCGGCGTCCTTCTCTTTCAGTTCGACGCCCTTCTCCTTCAGCTCAGCCTTGATCTCCTTCAGCTCGAAGTTCTTCTTCTTCTCTCGTGCCTCGGACTCTCTTAGCTTATGAAGGAGCTGGTCCTTGGATAGCACATGGAGCTTATCGTCTTGCTCCGATGTTATATGAGTCTGAAACGATTATGTGTTAGTCTGAAGTGTTTGACAATGAAGTGTGTTCAAGTTAAACACGCACCTTCTTTGCTAGCCGCTCGAGCCGAACGTAATCTGCATTCCCTTAGGTTAAACATCTAGGGCAAGCTGATGTACGGATTTGTTTGTAGTAAAAAACCTTCAAATCGGGCCGATATGGCAGCAAGTGGGGCGGGGCACAGGCAAATTACCTCCATCGTAGCGACAAGGAAAGTGAACTGGGTCAGGGGAGTAAGTTCAGATATTTTTTATCGAAAAATCTTTCTACGAGCCGGCTATCTCAGAATCGTATATCTATATTTCCATATTTGAGCCTATTTTTTGTTATAGTAAGAATCTAAAGACCTCTGAGCGATTAATTTAATCGTAATGTTGTTCAAAAAAATGGTTTTAGAAAATAAAAATCGGTGTTCCTGGTATTCTTTTGGTCAGTATTGTGGATATTTGTCCCACTAAGGCAACCTGAGGTGCTGAATATGTCTAACATAAATAAAATAAATCCTAGGAAGGCGAAAAAAAGGACCAACAAATCGTGAAGATGAACTTTTCTGAAAATTTTACTATTTGAACCGAGTACTCAAGGATATTAGAGAACTAATCAAGATAGAAACTGAATCTAAAAATAACCAGAAGGATGGTTTATTTCCAGCGATTTGACTTAAATTGAAACTCGTTCGTTAACGCGCTCACTCAGTATATGCAGCACACACACACATATTCTCGCAATAGCCTAAAAAATAATCTCGCTGGCCTATAACCTCATCACTCTTGAGGTTAGAGCTAGTGAGCTGTCATAGCAGTAAAAAATCTAATACTCTACTCAAACGCCTTCCCCTCGATTCGAGTTAGCTATAAATTCATCATGGCCGCAACCCTTCTCTTTCTTAAGCGACTCGTCGGCCCAAATCCCACTATCAGGGCGCCCCTTACACAAAGTCGCCTGAGATCAAAAAGGTGTCAACAGCTGAACTGTTTTTTCTGCTCAAGCTCTCACCATCATGGGCGGACTTCAGATCTCCCCCGACCCCACAACAGCTCAAATCAATACAGGAACAACCCCAACCTAACCGAAAAACCACCCGAACTCACTGAATCCCAAAAGATCAATGAAAACCAAGACTTCCCGATGGCAAACTAATCGAACCAACTCCAATGTTACCTCGAATTTCTAGCCGGTCTAGCAAACGCTTGGCCGAACTCGCTGAAGCTCTCCTTGAGTCTCGCGCCTTCGCCAAGGTCGAAGCCTATGGTACCGCTTTCTTGTCGATTGCAGACATGAGCACTGATCTCGTAATGAATCATAAAATTTTATGATACTGACCGTATCCACTTCGCTCTTGCCACCATAATTTGCATTTCTCTCAACGTTGTGATATCCTCTTTGTGCATTTATTTTATCCATAAGAAGAAATCCTGGTGGAAACAGATCCGAGAGCAGATGTGAGTATATACTTCCCTCGTTCCTACCTAGACGTCGTTCCTACCTCTCGTCGTTCCTACCCCACCACCACCACCACTAATACTAACACTACGCCCCCCCCAACACCACCTTCGTTTTCCTATTCATCAAACCAGGAATAGACGCCTGGCGAACTTCTACGGGTACGTTCCGGAGCACACACTGGGAAAGATCGCGGTCTTCCTCTCCCTTTGCTTCCTCTCTCCCTTTGCTTCCTCTCCCTCTTTAACTTGTTCGTCCGGGCTCTCGCTTGCGTTCTCCTCTTCCTTCATGGGGCCTCGTACCTATTTGGCGACAAGACATCGGAGAGGAGGTGCAGAAGTGGCTCAACGAAAAACTTCCTTTCTGGGTCGCCGATCCCCCCCCCTGGTTCAGCGACTTTAGGAAAAGTACAATCCCAAAGACATGGTGAGGGCGAGCGAAGCGAGCCGAGGAGCTCGAGCTATGAGACACCAAGAACATTATAAACTAACTCGTCGCTTCGCTCACTGCGCAGGTGAAGGACTCGGTTTTATTAGCCCAAGTCAGCAGCAAGAGCGTTTTAGAACCTAAATCTTAACTAAGAACATTTTTACTCAAAAATTGCGTTTACTTTAAAGTAAACCCAACCCCAAACCCCCAACCATCAACAAAAAAAGCCCCAAGCTTCCCCAAAACCCTCCCCACCTAACCCCCCCACCCTTCAACAGCAACTCATCCACGTAAAACTTCTCCAACCCCCCCTCAGGCAAAAACGCGCAAGTCCCTTGCGCCTCCAAAGTGGCCGGATTTCCGAACTTTCTTGCGCCGACCAAAAGCTCCTCTACGTCATGTTCAATTTCAGCGGTGACGGACTGCGAGCAGAACTGCGCATCCACATCATTCATTTCCTCGTCGACCCCCCAGACTCCGTACTCAATGGTGTTACAGCCGACAGCGTTACTTACGAGATATGGGAGGTACAAACAGTCCTGCGTACATTCGTGGTCGTACTGCGACGAGCGAAGCGAGTCGCATGAAGATTGGTGTTGACGAGTTAGAATTGGGTAGGGGTGAGAGGGGGGGGGGTTAAGCGTTTAGACTAACCGTGCTTTCCAAGAACGAGCAAAAGCGCTTTCCGCTCATTTCTTCGTCCCCGGGGAAAGCTGCGACGAGCGTAGCGAGTCACATGAAGATTGTCGTCGAGGAGTTAGAGTTGTGTAGTGACGAAATCGGCGTTCACGTCGACACTGAAACTAGCAGCGTAGCTATATTACGACCTCGAATAGTGCATTCACAGCTCGTAGCTTCATTCCCAGCTCGTAGCTCCATTCCCAGCTCGTAGCTTCGCTCCTCGCGGCTTCGCACCTGGGAAGGACTTCTGATTGGGGCAATCGTAGAAGCAATCCAAGACGCCCCCAGAAATGTCTACAGTTTCCGGGTGCATCCACACGCACGCCTGCGTATTATACTCCGCTAAAATCGTTACGAACGCGATGCACATCTCGTCGTTGCTCGCTTCTCCGAAGTGCAAGTTCTCGTTGTCGGAATTGTAGATGCACTGCGGCGAGCGAAGCGAGCCGTGTTAGAAACAAGTGGCGAAGAAAGCGATGCTGAAGTATCAACTGATGCTACTTGCACAGTTCATCTATAGCGGCAAAACGGCGCATTATCAGCAGGTTCTCACCTGGACCTCGAACTCGTCACCAGGATGGATCTCCCAATCCGTCACTCCAGGCGGGGTCTTCAGCGCGCCCTGAAAGTTGAAGTTGTAGAACTGCGACGAGGGCATTTTGTTAGAATTGATACGAAATTCAATCCCGTTTGGATTTCATTACTACTACTCACCTCCTCCTCCCAGCGATTGATCTCGACTTCGCCCCTGAACTGCCTCAACTGAATGAACTCAGCGGCCAGGTGGCCGTGAAGGCCAACGTACCAGATCTTCGCAGGCTGCTCGTCCCGAAAGCACGTACCATCACACCGGTAGGTGTAGCTGCTCACGCCCTCTCCGATCGTCTCATCCTCATTAACCAGAACATCGCCCATGGAGATCGTCGTAACGGCTCCATGCTCGGGCTCCTCCAGCTGGTACACGAAGTCGATGCCGCTCTTGTCCACCAACCCGACCGCCAACGAGCCGTCCGGGTTGTCGTAGTGCACCTCGAGCAGAATCACCTCGCCTCTCCTGAAGGGCTGCCCGTAGCCTGTTGGCCACTGCTTCACCCCAGCTCCCGGAGCCCACGCGTAGAACTGCCCTGCGTCAGGGCCGGAGCACGAATCCTGCAGCGAAGCGAAGCGAGCTGAGTTAGATGAAAATTGTTGAAGCCTTCGGGAGACGAATATTTAAGCGAAATATCTCGTTCTTACCTTCACCTGCCCGATGAAGTGATGGACGTACTTTGAGGTGTCCTCGGCTATCACGGCAGTGATTCTGGTAATGTATATTATGTCAACGTCGGCCGGGAAGTCGAAATCGTCGTACGAGACGCAGTTGTCAATGTATTCCGTATCAGTAGAAGTCATAGGGTGATCGCCTAGAATCATCGCGTCCAGTTCGACCCCAGTAGTATCTTCACCGTCAAGCTTCCTTGAGCTGCTCGTGTCCTCGTGGTTCCAGAAGTCGATCTCCGTAGCAACGCGCTTGGTGCCATGGTAGGTCATTGCATCAGTGTGTCCGTAAGCAAGTAGGATCCTGTAGAGCGTAGAGCGTAGAGGCGGTGAGGAGTTAAAAGACGACAAGCTTGGAGTTGGACGAGAGTATGCAATCCTATGTATATCTATGAGCTCACCTCGTGGGTAGACCATTGTTGACGATTACACGATCATGAGCCTCATCGCCCGTGTCCAACATCCTCCTCAAAGTCACCTGCGTTTTATCGTCATCTTCGACACCCTGAGTTGCGACCCAGCTCGAGCAGTCGTCGTCGATAGGCATGCCATTCTCTAAACTGTACATGTCCTTGACGATGATCTCGCTGGTAGAGTCTGAGATCCATGTCGCTACGAGATCTGCGAGTGAACAAGCGCGAGGAGCGAAGCGACGAGTTAGTATAAACTATAAACTTTCTTTTAGTATTGTTACTCGTGCAATTGTCGTATTCTCAGCTCTTCGCTTCGTTTTTCGCGGTTTCTTACCTGCTCCCTTCATGCCTCCTGGTCCGATTCCGAAGCCCACCTGAAGTTGTTGGGAGTTAAAATTGTGGTGTGTTAGTACTATTGCTTGTGGTGGCGGGAGAATTGAATTGCCAACAAATATCGCCCACTACACTATTAAAAATCTTACCCAGCCCTTCGGAGAGACAGTGAAAGTTATTGTAATCATGGATTCTGTTACCGTCCATGCTAGTCCGACTTCTTCAAAGGGTTGAGCAGTCCCGGTGTAGGAGGTGGGGACCAGGGGCTCTACTGCGAGGATAGAGGTAAGGAGGCATGCGACGAAGACGAGTAAAGTGGTGGTGACCATCCTTTTGTTGGATAAATTCCAATATCGGCAGTTGAGAGAAAACAAAAAGATTAAAAACCTGGCTTCGGCTTCCCAAGTTGCAAGATGAACGCCAACCTCATTTCCGCCTCAACATTCCTCTCCAGTCCCTCCTCTCCCTACAACTACCGTCGACCCCGAACCCCGGTGTCGTACACAGCTGTAGTTCCCCCCAAAGCCCAGACCCCCACGACAAACAGACAGGACCATGGTGTTTCAACCCCCAAAATTTCCCAAACCAAGACGCCGTCGAAGACGCCCAAGGCCGAGACGCCCAAAAAGATACCCAACAAGACGTCCAACAAGACGCCCAACAAGACGCCCAAGATAATAACGACAAGGAGTGCCGCGAAGTCACGGTATTTTGTCAAGGGCGCGTCCAAGTATGAGGGGCTGGACGATGAGATGAGATCGAATATAAAGACAACACAGTCCACTGTAGCGGGATCCACGAAACCTCCTCGAGGAGCTCCTCTCGCATCGACGAGCAATAATTCAAGCAAAAAGCAAAACCTGTCAACCTTCCTAAACTACACGCCAGAGAAGGAGAACTTGGACTTGGGCAGGACGAGCCCAGCGCTGAGCGAGGACAGCTTGAGTCAATTTTTAAGGCCCAACACACCGGAGCACGCTATTGTGAGAACGTACATGTTGGCGGGGGCGAGGATGGCGACGTTTTGGAATAGGATAGGTGAGCCGAAGACAACGAGGAGCGAAGCGACGAGGATGTGGAAGTGAGAGCCCATTGAGTACATTATAAACTAGCGAGGAGCGTAGTGATAAGATAACGAAAGTTGTCGCTTATCCCTCGAAATAGAACGAGGAGACTTGTCGCTCCGAGATTACGAAGGCTCCATACACGCCCTTGCTCCTCACATCAAGAAAACCTTCTTAACTAACTCGTCGCTTCGCTCCTCGGACGGTTTCTCGGCTCACCGCGCAGCCGTGACAAAGTTGCTTCGAGCTTTTCTTCTTTGGAATAGGAACGCGAGCCATATCAAGACGAGCGTGCTGTGCGGCGGGAGGATCTTAAACGGCCTTTGGCGACGTAAAAGCCAGAGAAAAACCCTAACAGCATTTTCGAAGTGGCGTCACAAAACTCTCAAATTTAAAGTCGAACACCAGTCCACCTCGATTTACAATAAAAGGAACACCAGGCTACTCTTCCGGGTATGGAAGACCGTGGTGGTAGGAGTGTACCGTCGCTGTTTCATGAAATGGCTGACGATCATAAAGTTTGAGGACAGAATGGAGAGAAATGAGTTGGTGAACGAGCTGGAGAGTTTGCGGATAGGTGAGAACGAGAGTTACTGCGAGGAGTGAAGCGCTATAGTAAGCACAGTATACTAACTCGGTCGCCGCAGAGATCGAGAAGACCAAGGAGCTTTACAAAACGACCAAGTCCTTGAACACACAGCTGGCGTCTCGCTGTCTGAAGTCTGAGACCAATTCGGTGGGGTACTTGAAGCGGGTTAGAAACGTGAACTGCGCAGCGGCGATTTCGAAGCTAGAAGTCATGGTGAACGGAAGGAAAACGTTGGGGTTGATTGTTGGGGAGGGGAGGAGTAGGCGGTTGTTGAAGGCGTTGAAGTTGCATCCCTTGAGCGTTAGGTGAGTGTGATTTTGGTTTGAGGAGTGGAGTGCTTCAGTTAGAATTGTGTAGCGACGAAAGTTCTTGAGCATTTAGACTAAAGCTACGTAGCTACGTCGCTCCGCCGCCTCATTGTTACTAGCTCGTCGCTTCGCTTTAGAATTTACATGAATTCAGAATCCACTCTAACTCGAATTTCCCCCCTCTTCTACAGCTTTCGCAAATGGGAGGCGTACAACCTCGCTTGCATTTACTACGAGAAAAATCGCAATAGGAGCGTGAACGACACAAGGAATTGGCTGGACGACAGGGTGCCCAGGCTGGAATCTCAAAACACGAACCTGAACAAGTGCCTACAGGAGAGCAAGTGGAGCAACAGTGTGTTGGCGAAGGAGGTAAGGGGTACATATTTATTTGAAGCCTCAACCCGACGAGCTACCAAAGCGAGTAATCCGGATGCTCTGGTAGCCTTAGACTAAATGCACAAGCGGCTTTCGTCGTTATGCCATTCTAACTGGTTAACACCTATCCTCATGCGACTCGCTACGCTCGTCGCACTCAACCCGACGATTCTCGTCTAACACACGCTCGCCGCTCGTCGCAGGTCGTGCGGGCCGGAGACACCAATTCCAGGCTGAAGGTCGAACTCGAGGACTGCTACGGGAAGTTGGAACAGCACGTGACCAAGGAGATCGAACTGGAGAGGGAAGTCATCACGTTGAGGGGTATGCTCGAGGGCCAGGTGGACAAATTGCTGACCTTGCAGGCGGAGAGGGGAGGTGAGGCGTAGCAGCTAGGAGCGAAGCGATGAGCTGGGAATACGATAATTACGCGCTCCTCACATTAAGAACTTTCTAAACTAATTCGGCTCGTTAATGCTCCTCGCTACGCTCGTCGCAGCTTCGCCGGAAAAGAAGCCGGACTCGCCACCGGCGGCTTCTGGCAGAGGGTTGAGTCAGTCGCAGAATAGTTTGCTGGTAAAACTGGAGAGGGAGGCGAACCAGGTGATGGAAGGTTTAGGCGGTGGGGCAGGTTTGGCCATGCGGGATCTGGAGGGCCGGTTCGACACGCACACGGAGATAGACCCGAAGATTTTGAGCGAAGTCAGGGGCACGGCAGTGCAGGGCGTTCTAGTCACCAACTCCGACGGCCTCGACGACATGTTCCGTCACTACAGCAGAAACCAACACACCGGAGCCCAGAGCAAAAGAAAGCGAGGTGGAGCCTACACCGTCGACTCCAGCGGAATCCGCATAATGGACGAGCACGGTTGGATCCGTTGCTGCAAAGAAATGGGCATGAGCAAAAGTTTGAGTACTAGTAAACTGTTAGCCTGCTTCCGCTCCTGCTCCTACACCTCCGAAAATGAGGTGAAAGCTGTGTGCGACGAAAGCGGATTCTGCAGCTCAATCGCCTGCGTGGCGGTGGTAAGCCGCATGGGCGTTGGGGGCGTTGAAAAAAACGACGAAACAGCGAGAGAAATGGTTGCGCAGTTATTAAGCGAGATTGATTTAGGTGAGACAATGCGAATGACAACAGCGAGGAGTGAACGACGACAGCGAGGAACGAAGCGACGAGCTGGGAATACGACAATTACGGGAAACGAACTGGGAATACGACAATTACGGGCGACGAGCTGGGGATACGACAATTACGGTCGTAATGAAGCTCCACGAGGAGCGAGTAAAGTAGAGATCGCGTTGTCTATGATCTCGTTGCTTCGCTCGCTGGGTATACAACAATTACGCGCTCTTCGCATTAAGAACATTCTAAACTAACTCGTCGCTTCGCTCGTCGCAGCCGCTAAATTCTTGAAGTGCCCGGAACCTATTAAAGTCGGCAGGAAATGCGAAGACGTAGCCTTTGAGATTTTTCAGAATTACTGCGGGGTGAGGAACTGCAAGGAGCGAAGCGACGAGGAAAGAGGATGTATCGCTCTCGCTCCTCACTTTAATTACATTCTAAACTAAGTCGTCGCTTCGCTCCACGTCTCACTAATGCTCTTCGCTACGCTCGTTGCAGGTTTTGGAAAGGAAAAAGGGAGGAGGAGCAACTATGAACAGCAATAATTTCAGTAAGTTCGTCAAGGAATTCGGTTTGTTGCATGGGGTGCAGTCTACGGGGGGTAAGATCGACACGGTTTTTCAGCAAGTCGTGAGTAAACGTTCCCGGAAAAGCGACAACAAAAAAACAGCAGAAGTCCGTCATACCGGCACCCACTCCACCCGGCGTTTAATGACCTTCGACGATTTTCTTCTCGGCCTCGCTGGGCTAGCGAGGATTAAGGATTTTAATAGAGAGTTGGAAGGGGTGGAGGATGAGGTTGTTGTTAAGGAGGTTGTTGAAGCATTGGTTGATAGTAGAAATTGAATTTTGACGCTCGTGTAATAGTTAGTAGTAGTAGCTTTTGTATTGTAAATATTGATTTATATTGTGCTAGACTACTTCCTCTGAGGCGAGCCCTGGTTAGCACGCAATATGTTGTGTCAGCCTTTCAATGTTCCCAATTACTTCGAGACAGATTTTGAAATTCTTCGCACACCTCTTCGTATACTCATGATCTCTCCCAAACTGCGGCTCGTATCCCTCGAGCGCTCTCTCATAAAGCTCTTCGGCTTTTCCATAGTCATTCATACCGCCGCGGTTAACAATCGCGATATTCATCATGGTGTCGAGCGTACTCGGATGATTCTTCCCCAGCTTCTTCTCGTACCCCTTCAAAGCTCTCTCGTAATACTCCAACTCCTTCTCGCAATTCTTCAACGTCCTATAAACTACCCCCAACATTTTTAACGTCATCAACGTTTGCTGGTGATCTTCCCCTAAAGCCTTCATCCTCCCCGCCAAGCACCTATCGAGAACTTTAATCGCCGCCTCATACTCTCCATTAACCTTCGGCTGAACACCAAGTGAGTTTAGCGTCTCCAAAGTTACAACATTCTCCTCTCCCAACGCCCTCTCTTTCTTCTTCACTAAATCTCTTAACTTCTCAATTTTTTCGACATCACTCATAACTGCGCCCATGATAAAAGAATACGTCGTCTCAAGCGCCTTCTCACTATCACGCCCTAGCTGCTCCTCGTACCCCTCCTTCGCTCGCTTATAGTATCCCTTCGCATCATCAAAATCCTCAACAAAACCACACGCCGCCCCCAAAGCAAAACATGCATGCAAAACCTCCAGCTTCCTCTGCTGCTTCTTCTTTTTTCCTCGTACTTTCTTCTCTTCGGGCATCGCCAATTCCAAAACCTCCAAAATCCTCCTCCACGCCACCACCCAAAGCCACGGATCTTCAAAGAAATCCCGACTGCACAGCTTCGCCAACGCCCCGAGCTTCACCAAATCCTCCGATCTCGTAATCCTCAGCACTTGCTGCTCCATTGATTCCCTCACGGTACAATGAATTCCCCTCCCACCCACAATCTCCAACACGTCAAAGACCTGCGACGAGCGAAGCAAGTCACGTGAGGATTGGCGATAACGAGTTAGAAATGAGTAGCTACCGCAAGATGGCGCATTAACAGTTCCTTGCTTCGCTTCGCTCTCCCCCTCCACCCCTCCCCCCCAACCCCTCACCTCCTTCCACTTCAGAAACGTCGCCTCATTCCCGTTGAACTGCTTCTGGAAGTACTCGTTGAAGCCGTAGTTTCTCGCAAGCTCCCTAAGGTTCCTCGCCGACGTCAGCCAAAGGCCACGCTCGCCGAGGCTGCCACTATAAACGCCAACGTCAAATCCAACAAGAGGTTTACGGCAAATCGGGCAAGGCTCGGAACGATTCATGAGCTCCTGCGTGCAGTATCTGCAAATCATGGAATGGCCGCAGGGGTGCATCTGAGCGTCGGGGACGTTTACGAGGCAGATAACAGAACCCTCGAGAGGAACGAGAGGCACAGGCGCAGACATCATTATCGAGGGAGCGACGCAGATCTTCTCGTGCCACCTCCAGTGTTCCACCTGGTGCTCCTTGGAGCAGTTCTAAGTCTCCTTGCAACGGGAGTAGGTCTTCGTGGGCGGGACCTTGCAGTTAGGAAAGGTTGATGGTTCACGGTGGGAAGGATGTAAGTGGAGATTGGATTGTTCGAGAGGTCAGGCGTAAGCTCGTAGCGCGAGTGATCTTCATTCTAAATGTTACGAAGGTCGGAAAATACGCCTGCCTCTACGCCATCAATCTCGTCGTTGTTGATATCCCTGAAGGCGTTGAGAAGATCGGTGAACGTGTCTTCGGTTACTGCCGTAGTTTGACTGCCGTATCTTTCCCGAGGACGTTAACATCGATAGGTCAATTCGCCTTCGCCCGTTGCTCCAGTCTAGAAAACGTCGATCTCCTCCACACAAACCTTCAAGAATTAGGTGACTTTGCCTACAAAGACTGCCCAGAACTAAATTCGATGACGATCCCAGACTCACTTCAAACGAATGGCAGCTGGGTCTTCGAGAACTGCTCCAAGCTAGTTCCCTCCTATATTGACGTTAGCGAAGACAACGAAGACGACGTCACGTCCCAGGTCGTCCCCTACCTCCGAACTTAACAGAGAATCGCCGCGCTCGAAAAAGTGATTGCCGAGCAGGCTGCAGAGAAAGCGGCGCTCAAAGAAGAAGTCGCTGTGTTGAAAGTGAAAGTCGCAGAACATGAAGATCGCAAACTTGACTAATTAAAACCCTCTTTTGTTCAAAACGGCATTTATATTGTAAATGTAAATACTTCTGGTTTACATATTTTATCATTCAACATTTGCTCTCGCCGCTGTTGCCACTCCTACCTTCCCCAACCCACTTAGAATACTCGTATCTCCCTTCGCTCCTCCCCTGTGATTTTCTTTTTTCCTGTTCGGCTTTCTGTTTTTATTGACGATGTCCCTGCACTCGTCTCCCGTGAGCGTCTCCCACTCCAGGAGCGCGTTGGCGAGCCTCTTGTGCTGCTTCGCGTTGTCCTTCAGGAGGGCCGTGACTCGGGCGTAGGAGTCGTCTAGGATTCTCTTGACTTCCTCGTCGATCTTGATTCGGGTGGCTTCTGAGGACTGCTCTTCGCCGTTGTCGCCGCTGTGGAAGACGTAGCCTATTTCCCTGGAGAAGCCGTACTTGGTGACCATGGCGCGGGCGACTCGGGTCGCCTGCTGGAGGTCAGAGGAGGCCCCAGAGGTGATGTTCTCGGCACCGAAGATGAGCTCCTCAGCGACTCGACCTGCGAAGCGAGGAGGAGCGAAGCGACGACGAGTTAGATGAGAATTGGTAATGGGGGAGTATTGCAGCTTCGAAAGTATTTTGACGGAAGCTACGAGCTTCGCTACGAGCTTCGCTACGAGCTTCGCTACGAGCTTCGCTCCTCGCTGCGTCTCATCTCACCTCCCATAGCCACGTCGATCATAGCGATCATTTGCTTCCACGACCTGCTGGTCTGGTCGCCTTCCGGGAGCTGCGCCACCAGGCCGAGGGCCTGCCCGCGGGGCATGATGGTGGCCTTGTGCACTGGGTCGGCGCCTTCGACGAGGATGGCGCAGAGGGCGTGGCCGGCCTCGTGGTATGCGGTGCACTTGGCGGTCTCGGCGGTGATGACGGCCGACTTGCGCTCGGCGCCCATGAGGATCTTGTCCTTAGCCCACTCGAGAACCTCGTGAGTGATGGCCTCCAATCCTTCAACGGAGGCCTTGACGGCTGCTTGGTTGACGAGATTGTAGAGCTGTGGGGGGTCGAGGAGCGAAGCGACGAGTTAGTATAAAATGTGGTTTTAGCTATCGTGACGAGCGGCAAGCCGATTAACGCATTCCCAGAAAGGAGCGAAGCGACGAGTTGAACGAAATCAAGTATAAATGCGACGAGCGCTCGGAGCGAGGCGACGAGTTGAACGAAACCGAGTAGAAATCCTCGTCGCTCCGCTCCTCTTGCTTCATTCTCACCTCCGCCCCGCTAAACCCTGGCGTCCCCCTCGCCAAAACCGAAATATCAACCTTCTTATCCAACTTCGTCTCCTTCCCATAAAGCTCCAAAATCTCCTTCCTCCCCTGCACATCCGGCAACGGTACATTCACGATCTTATCAAACCTTCCAGGACGCGTTAACGCCGCATCAAGTGACTGTTTAAAGTTCGTAGCACCAATAACGATAATCCCAGAATTCGACTCAAATCCATCCATTTGCACCAACATCTCATTCAACGTCATTTTCATAGCGCTTTGATCCTTCAAATTCCTACTGCCTCCAATCGCGTCGATTTCATCAATGAAGATTATGCAGGGACTCTTTTTCTTGGCGGCTTCGAATAAATCACGGACGCGACGGGCGCCTACGCCGACGTACACCTCTTCGAAACCACTACCTGAGCAATAGAAAAATGGAACGCCAGCTGCGACGGGGGGTGGGGGGGAGAGGGCGAGCGCAGCGAGCGTGTTAGAGTTGTGTTGAGTTTGGATCTACTGGCCGAACGTTGAATTTCGAACAGAGATATGACGTTTGAGCATCAGAGCTGAGACGGCAGGAGCAGCTTCTCACCTTCTCCAGCGATCGCCTTAGCTAAAAGAGTCTTTCCAGTTCCAGGCGGGCCAGTCAATAAAACCCCCCTCGGAAGCTTCCCCCCCAACTTCGTGAATTTCTCCGGTTCCCTCAAATAGCTAACGATTTCCTCCAGTTCGTTCTTCGCTTCGTCTACTCCTACGACGTCTTTGAAGCGTTTGTCTGAGGTGGTTGATTGTTGGATGGGGGAGTCTTTGGAGCCGGGGAGGCGGGAGCCGAGGCCTTGAGAGTCGAGCATTGCGCCGAAGGCGGTTACGAAGATGAAGGTTACGGCTAGGATTCGGCCGGTCTGCGACGAAGCGAGCATGAGAGGGGAGGGGTGTTAGTGGGGTTTGCAGTGATTTTACTTTTAGTGATTGTATTCTATCTCTCTCACCTTCCAGGCCTGACTCTTCCACCCACCACTCTCCCCCATACTAACGTAAAGCGGCCTAGAACTACTCGTCCCATTCGAAGACCCAGCAGACATTTGATTCTGCATGTAGGAATTACTAGCGTACTGCTGATACTGGGGTGGGGGGGCTGCGTTCATCTGCGGGATTGGAGGTTGACCGTGGGGGATAGCGTTGGCTGCGGTGGTTTCAGCGGCAGCGGCCATGGCGGCGGGTGGGGCCTTGAAGTTCTTTACTTCAGAACCGGTTAGGTCGCAGGCTCGGAGGTATTCGCGGAAGGAATTTTCGCAGTAGGAGTAGCCGGGGGTTTCGAAGCGGCGGACAGCCGCGGCGGGGTAGCGGTCAGTGAGGGCTTGAAGGAATTGGAGCTGGTGGGTGGGTTAGGGAGTGAGTAAAAAGAGATGAGAGTGAGTAAATGTGCTTTTGACTTTTGTCGGTTTATTTTGCGGCGCGGATTTATAATTGATTTATTATTCATACTCAAATTTCCTCACCTGCTTCATACTGTTACTCGGGTCAGCATTCGCAGCCTTCTCAAGGACTTTAATGGGAGCATCACGAACAGCGGAGAAAGCCGCAGAAAGAAAAGTCCTCCGAACCCTATTGGTCGGAAGAATATTGGAACCTGTAAGCGAGCGCTGGAATTGAAATTGATTCGAAGGACGCTTAAGCCCGAGGAACGGCTGTGGGGGGGAATGTGTGCGTGTGTTAGTGGAGGGGGGAGGGAGGATTTGGTGGCGGGCGATGGGGGAGCAAGACATGACCGACTCGAGAATGACGATGACCCTCTTGTAAAAACTACGAGGGTTGTGCTATATTGCATGTGACTACGTGACAATAATTTACCTGGTACTTCGTAGAGCTCCTAAGCATCGTCGTATGGGACGTGTGGGATGAAATCGGCGAACAGAAAGTGATATCGAAAGTGGAATCATGCTGGGACACAATTTTTGTTTACAGTCTCCCTGTTAATACGTACGTACTCGTCGACCACTTCATCCACCCTCTAGACGTTATTCGATGAGCGGTATAACGTTGTTGAGACTCCAAACGTAGCGTAGTGGTTGTATGAGGGACAAACAGAGCTGGACTCCGGCGGAGTAATTTTTGACTTTTGGTTCAGTATCCTCAGCCCTACGCTATTACTTTCACAACGCCCTTCGAGACGCCTTAGGGTAACCGTACAAAGCCCCACAATCCGCACCATTGTCATCTGAAATTGCGTGCTTCCCTCCCAATCCTCCCCCTCGTAAATTCACTCCGCTCTCACAAAACAAACTCGATTACAAACTCGATAAAATCGAAATCCAATCCCGTAATTCTAATCCCCCCTCCCCCCCCCCTCACAGCAACCATATTATAACATGGCCTCCATGCTCCACCCCTCCCAAGGCTCCAACCCCTACAACCTCAAACCCGGCGAAGTCTCCTCCGGCACCACCATCATGGCTGTCCCCTTCTCCGGCGGCGTCGTCCTCGGCGCCGACTCCCGCGTCTCCACCGGCACTTACGTCGCTAATAGGGCGAGTGATAAAATCGCGCAGTTGACGGAGAAAATTTTTTGCTGTAGGAGTGGAAGTGCGGCTGATACGCAGGTGAGTTTCAACTAATTCAAGACGAGGAGCGAAGCGAGGAGTTTATTAGGTTGGAATGGTGGCTTAAAGTTAGTTAGGATGGGATTTATATGTTGTCACATTTTCATCCTCATCATCTATTCATACTATTCATATGGCCCACCTACACATCCTCGCTTCGCTTGGCCTCTAACCCCTATTCCCTCGTTCCCACCCCAGGCCCTGACAGACTACGTAAAATTCTACCTCCAACAATGGGAAGTCGAATCCGGCCGCCCCGCAACCGTTAAAGTCGCCGCCCACCTAATGCGAAAAATCTGCTACCAAAACAAAGACAACCTCTCCGCCGGCGTGATCGTCGCTGGGTGGGATCCGGTTGGAAAGGGGCAGGTTTATAACATCCCGCTTGGGGGAACGTGTATTGAGATGAAGTGCGCGATTGGAGGGAGTGGGAGTACGTATATTTACGGGTTGACCGATGCGCTTTACAAGGAGAATATGGGGAAGCAGGTGAGAAGGGGGGAGGGGCGAGCAGAGGAGGGGAGGGGGGAGGATATGGAGCGAGAGCGACGAGACATTGAGAACATTAAGAACGCTCTAAACTAGCGAGGAGCGGAGCGACGATATTAGGAAGGCGTCATAAACACAACGAGGAGCATGTTCAAATGAACGAGTTCTTGCTAAGCAATTTATATTCGAGGGGCGAATCCAAATGAACTCGTTCGATTCGTCGCTGAGCGACGATACATTAAGAACACTCTAAAATCTAACTCCCCCCTCTCCGCCTCGGCTCGCTACGCTCGCCTCGCAGGAGACTCTCGATTTCGTAAAGAAATCCATCAGCCACGCCATGGCCCGCGACGGCAGCTCAGGGGGAATTATTAGGACCTGCGTGGTCACGGAGGGTGAAGTGGCGAGGGAGTATATCCCGGGGAACAAGCTGCCTTACGGACCTTAGGATATTTTGGGGGAGCGTTGGTGGGGGGGGGAGGAGGGGAGAAGGGGAGAGTTTTGCTAAAATAATGGAAGGGAGCGTGTTCTTTCCAAATAAATGGTTGGGTTTTTTGTTATAATGCATCGACGCGTTCACAATTGCTGGCACCCCATTTCCTCCTGATCCGCTATAATATCATGAAAAGCTACGGCCCGAGGAGACTCCTCGTGCCTCCTTCCCAACGCCTTGCAGCACCTCTCGAACAAGGCCCCCATCTGCTTAACTCTCTCCGCGCCGGTAATGTCTGAGTTCATCATAATCAAACCTCTTTCAGCGCCAAGCTCCTTCTCAGTTTCACTGCCGAATTACTCGCCATAACCGTCTTTAGCCTGCTTTAAGTATTTAAAGCTGTTATCGTTGTCGTCGATTTCTTTGTAGGCACGAGCGAGTTTCTCGCACGTGTCATAGATCTCGAGCTTTTTTGAAGGGTCTGTTTTCTGTTTTTTGTTTTTTGTTTTTTGTTTGAAGCGGGCTTTTAGGAGGAGGGAGACGCGATAAGGAGCGATACGATTTGAGTGTTGGTGGAGATGATTATGAGGGGGTCGATGAAGCAGTCGAGGCTGGCGAGCGAAGCTAGGACGTTGAGCTTTTCCTTGTCGGAGGAATTGGTGATAGCAGTGATTTGCGGTAAGAGAGGTGCGCTGGTTTCGAGTTCGAGCTTGGCGAAGAGCTCTTTCCACTTGGCGAAATATTCCTCCGCTTACTTGGGGGACAGTTCACCGGGTTTGGATTTGCGAAGGCGCTCGTATTTGTAGCCTGCAGAGAAGAGGGATTGGAAGTACTCGCTGAAGCCCTCTCCGCTCGCGAGGTTTTCGAGGTGCTTCAGCGACGTGGAGGAGAGGGCGGTGGATTCGGGGACTTCGTCTGTGGTCGTTTTGGGGCGCTTGAGGCTTTTGGGGGAGAGGGACGGGGTCTGTGGTCGCAGGTTTCGAGGGCGCCGCGGGGTTGGACGGGGATTGGCTAGAATTCATTTTTGGGGGCGTTGAGTGTGCATTGAGGGCTTGAGGGGGAATCGGTGGGGTATGAGTGTATGTAGAATGAGTAAGAGACGTTGGGGTTCCGTGTGGGACGCTAAAATCGACGACACTGAAATTGAGGGAAGAAAAATTGAGAAAGTTTAGTAGTCTATTTCTCGAAACCTACGTTCTACGATGTCCAAGTCTGTAGCCTCCGAGTCTAATGAAGGCCACGAGAACCGAGAAACTGGAGGTAAGGGCGGTGGGGAGGATGAGGAGAAGGATTATGGGGAGGAGATTTTTGAGATCCCGCCGGCCGAGTGTTTGACGACTTTGACGACCGTCACCACTGCCCCTGCGTCGTCTATATCGGTTGACGACTTCATGAACACATCGTACTTCTAGAGGCACCTCGTCGAGTACGTTCCGAACGATACGTTGACGACGCTGTTGTTGACGACGAAGGGATATAACGAGGCGGCGAAGGCGTTGATCGACGAGGGCGTGAGTAGCAGCAGGATTCTTTTTCATCGAGGGGATGATATTAGTGACGAGTCTCTGTCTCAAGAAGCATTATTACAGATTCATGGGCACGCAACGCGGGTGATCTTCCTTCGAAACCTTCCTCGGCTTGGAAACGATGCCTGCCACTACGCTGTCAATCTCGTCATTGTGGACATTCCCGAGGGCGTTGTGAGCATCGGCCATTGTGCCTTCATGCGCTGCCTTAGTTTAACCACCATATATTTCCCGAAGACGTTAACATCAATTGGTCAAATGACGTTCAGTGGTTGCTCCAGTCTAGAAATTGTCGATCTCTTGCACACAAACCTTCAAATTCAAGAATTAGGTTTCATGGCCTTCGCCGGTTGCTCAGAACTGAAAAAGATGATGATCCCAGACTCACTTCAAGAGTTTGATCCGAATGCCAATTTATACGATGGCATATTTCGTGGATGTTCCAGGCTAGTCCCCTCAATCATTGACGACCGCAACACACCCGCAGTAGTCGCCCACCTCCGCTTCCAACAACGCCTCCAACAACTCCTTGCCGGCAACAACTTCCTAAGCACCGACGACTTCCGCAGGCTAATCATCCCGTTCCTCCCGACCGATGCGCTACTCGCCATCAGGCAGGCTTCGAAGCCCTGGTCAAAAGTGGCGGACGGGTTCATCTCGGCTGGCGTGGCGAGCGGCAAGATGATAGTAAACGGCGGAGAGGACGCAGACGACATTGCGGCGTATTTGAGCCAAGGGAGGTGAGTCACACACCGTCTTTCGCCAACTACGCTTTCGTCAATTCAATCAATTCTAACCTCACAACAGGCGGACGCTGGCGACGCGACCGATCAACCTTCAAAACGCTACTCGGGTCGGCAACAACGCCTTCGCCTACGGAACGAACCTCGTTGAGGTGGAAATCCCTGAGGGCGTCACGACCATCGGCAAGAAAACCTTTTATGACTGCCGCAGCTTGGACGATGTAAAATTCCCGCACTCGCTCGTCACGATTCGCACGTACGCCTTCAACAACTGCCTCGCTCTGGAAATCGTCGACCTCCTCCACACTAGTCTTCAAGAAGTCGGTGATAACGCCTTCGCGGGCTGCAGAGAACTGAAAGAGTTTTAGATCCCGGCCCCGCCCGTGTCGGTCGGAACCGACGTGTTCTTCAGGTGCGGGAAGCTGTTACCCCAAAAAGCTGCCCAGACGCTGGGGTTGGACATTGGAAGGAGGGTCGCAGATAATTCGGTGGTTGTCGCGTACTTACGTTCTTCGCAAATCGAAAAGTAGAACCGCAAAGCCCGAACACACACATTTTCATGCAAATCACACTCGTCTCCCTCTTACTCCCTCACTTACTTATCATCCTTAATCCTAACAAACCCCCCTCCCCCAACGAGAGTCGCGACCGCCATTCCCCAACAAACTCCCACAAACTTCAGCTGCTTCTTAACCCTATCCCAAATAGAACCCTCGATACCAAAAATCTCCAACGCGTCATCTCCGCTCTCGATAACGTTCTTTCCGCGACGATCTTTCTTGCTGAACTTTAACCCCTTGAATTCGTTGATCGCTAAACTCTGCCAGTTCAACCTGACGAGACTCAAACCCTGCAACGGTCTTAAAAACCTGCATCAAGCGAAGCAAGGAGCGAAGGAGCGAAGCAGATTCCGAGTTAGAATCCCGTAAAAATAATAGCGTCGTCTCTAATTGTTAAATCCCCTTCATAAATTTTCCTCACCTAGGCGTATTCTCATAACTCAAATTCCTCCCATCAAAAATAACCTGTAAAACCGTCAACGGCGCAAAAAACGCCAGCGCCTTCTCCTCACTCCCACTCAAACTCGATATTAAAAGTCCCAAAGCTTCAGCCGTAACAGAGTGAACAGTTAATAAACTTAAAAAAGTTTTAAATCTCTCCGGATTTAAACCCGTTAACGGGTAAACAACACTCCCAAACAAACACGATAACCCTACCGTAACAGGCAACCCGCTTAACGCTTTTGATATGAAATAAGGTCCTATGGAAAATAAACGTTCTGATTGTTCTTTTTTTATAAGAACTCTTTCTTTAGGAAACGCTCGTATCGTTCCTGCTCGCGTAGCGAGTTCGCATTCACAGTTTGTCGAGTTAAACATTAATGTGAGGATGCACTCACGCGCAAACCGTGTAAGACCTTCTTACGCTTGTAAACGTTTAACACTATTACACGCCGCAGACGAATTCAACGCAATCCCATAGTCTCCTACGTACCTGCTAAACTCAAATTCAAACCTCCAATACTAATTAAACTAAGTAACCCAAACCGATCATAAACCCCCGCCTGATTATTCTTAATCTGGTAGAGAGTACCGTAGATTAGACCTATGGAGACTTGAGTTATGGCTTTTATTATTGTTGAACCGCGGGAACGGTAGGTTTCGATTAGAGCACGTTTTGTTAAGTGGAGAGTTTGTCGGATGAAGGAGGAGGGGGGACAGAGGGATTTTTTTTTATTATGTTCTCTTGTTGGGAGGAGGGGGGAGGTATTTTTCTGTGAAACGCAAGATTTACGTTAGTTTAATTTGCATGCGAGAGGTAAGACGTAAATTTATATTGAGTACAGAAAAATCTACAACGACACGTTCTCCCACCTTAAGTATCAAATCATTGTTATCACCTTCCCTAACCATAAAATCTCTTTCATCTGAGAAATCAACACCCTTAGTTAACACATCCATCATCTTCTCCAAATCTCTCACATCCTGAATTCCTTTCCCCTTGAAAAACTTCTCAACGTTATTCTCTCCCCCTCTGTAAACGATTTTCCCTTCAGATAAACCCCAGATTTCTCCTCCAACATTCTTTAAATCATGACTAACGATTACAATCGCAACACCTTCTTTTTCCCTTAAATTTTTTAAACAATCTTGGACTAATTCGATTGATGTTGTGTCTAGGCCGGAGAAAGGCTCGTCTAAGAACAGGTAAGATTTGGGGAGGATTAAGGATAAAAGAATTGAGAGACGTTTACGTTCTCCGCCTGGAGGGAGGGGGGAGGCGTCGCAACATATGCGGCAGCGATGAAGTGGGGGTTAGCGTGTTAGTAGATTAGGAAACGATTCTGAAACGTCGCATGTCAATCTTTAATTAAGAAATCAAATCAAACCGTGACCGTCAGAGGGAGAATTATCATCTCCATTTTCATTTCGCTCACCTGATATCCCTCGAATCTTTGCATTCCCAATCAACGTTTTCCTCGATTTATCCAAATTAAATTTATTAATAAACTCATCACCTTTCATTCTCCTATCATCTTTAATCAATTTAGGGAGTAGTAGATCAATCCAAAAATCGACAGTCTCTTGAACTGTAAGAAAAGCATGTAACCCATCGTCTTGCGTTACATAAGCAACATTATCATCATCAAAAATAGAACCTGTTATACTCCCACTAGTTACACGATTTGTTAAAATATTAATTAAACTTGTTTTACCGCTTCCACTAGGTCCTATGATATAGGTTAATGAAGAAGGGGGGATTGTGCCAGAGAGGGAGGTGAGGATGGGGTTTTTTAAGGAGGGATGGGTGTAGGTTAGGTTTTGGAAGGTTAGGGAGAGGGTGAAGGGGAGGAGGAGGAGAGTTAGTGTTAGTGAGAGGAGGAGAGAGATCATATTTAGCTGTGGAGTCCGTTTTGTATTAGGTTTATTTAGAGGGGAGGGAAGATCGAAAGACAATAGCATCAAGTATGATCAATGTTCACGAAAAATTGATAGAATTAGTTCAACGTGATGCCATATATAACATATTGACGTATTTAACTACCTTCACGAGCTCAATGGTGTATTTAATCTCAATAATGAACGAGGTGAAGGATGCTCAAAGCTTTTTCACCCGCAGATTTTGATCGACTCGATCTTGATCCGCACCTGCTTATAAAAATTAATTATTAGATTATTTTCAGTGTCAAGAGTAATACCGTGGCGGTTTGATTATTACTTATTGCTGATACTTTCAATTTCAATGGTTGTACGTGCACGTTCAGATTGCTAGAGTTGAGAAATGGCAGAATTTTTTATCAGAGCCATTCACAATTATGGTTGTGATTTTGATTGCTCAATATAACAATCCTCGAACTCAAAAACGGCCCAGCAAATCCTTCCACGCCAAAAAGCAATTTCAAGACCTTCCAAAATTAGCCCCTGTACCGTTTAGACTACGAGAGGAACAGTAATGGGCCTTTGCGTCTCAGCCGAATGTCGTTGCTCATCTTCGAGTCAACGCACTGTACACTCTCATTCCACTGATCGAACCGACAATAGAAGACCTCAAAGCGACCTTAAAGGTAAAGAAACGATGATACGGGACTTCGAGGTACGAACGTGAATCTGAAGGTTGTTTTTAAGGACTCGAGAGCTTCTCCATTTCGCCGACCTGGCTTTGCTCGTCTCCGCCGTAAAATATCTCACCCCCAACCATCCACACCAACCCTTTCGCAGCAAACCGCTCCCCCCCCC
>BLQM01000307.1:49456-64847 GCA_012489335.1 Triparma laevis f. inornata
AAGGCAAAGACGGTGCAGTTGAGGAATTTTGGGGGAGGGGGAGAGAAGAATTACTTCAATCCCCCGAGTTTTGGAGTTACGGTGTTAGGCAATAGCCACGGCTTCGACCCAAGCGGCAGCGTCTCCGGATACGTTCTATGGTTGAACGGTCGTGGTTTAATGATCGACCCTCCTCCCTTCTCCTCTCAAACCCTCTCTGCTGAAGGCATCCGCCCCTCTTGTATCGTAGGCATTATATTAACGCACACGCACGCGGATCATGATGCGGGCGCTTTTCAGAAGATTTTGGAGGGAGGAGCGGTGGTTGTTACTACGGATACGATTTACAGGAGCTTCATAAGGAAGTACTCTGCGCTGTCGGAGATTTCGGAGACCTTCCTCAAGCGAAGCCATCGTTTCAGGGCGGCGAAGATTGGGGAGGATTTGAAGATTCTGGGGGCGACGTTTAAGTTTTTTTATTCGTTACATACGATACCCTGCGTTGGGTTTAGGGTTGAGTGGAGGGGAAGGTCGATCGTTTTTTCGGGAGATCATTTGAATGATCCGGAGACGCTGGAGAGGTTAGTCGAGGAGAAGGTCATGACGAAGGAGAGGAAGGATGAGTTGAATAACATGGCGCTGCAGCCGTGCGATCTACTTCTTCACGAGAGTGGAGGTGAGGCACTGCGAAGAGCGAAGCGACGAGGATATATCATGTTCGCTCCTCGCTTTAATAACAGTTTAAACTAACTCGTCGTCTCGTTAATGCCTCTCGCTACGCTCATCGCAGCGCCGCCGATTCACACACCGCTGGCGGTTCTTGAGGCTCTGCCCGACGGGGTCAAGGCGAGGATGTACGTCGTTCACACGTCCAATTTGCCGGAGAACTCTACGCTCAGGGTTGCGCCGACGGGAACGGAGGGGACGATCAGGATTAGCGAGACCGAGCCGGGCTCCGTCCTCCCAAAGAAGTCCAACAACCGCCTAAGCCCATACGCTACTACTTCTCCCGTCCCCATCGAGGAACGCCGCCACTCCCTCCAACCCGCCGACTCGATCCTGCAACCGGCCCGCCGCTCCAGCATCGCCGAGAACACCATGTCCAGCGCGTTCAGCCCGAGCGGAGCCTTCTCCAGCATCCAGGATCTCGAGAGCAGGCGACAACACCTCACCACGAGCATAAACGCCGGGCACCAGTCGTCGACCGGAGTGCTGTCGCTTCGCGAGACGTCTTCGAGTGACTCGTGGTTCATGTTATCGCTTTTGTACAACCTCCCGTTTGTTAGCGATTTGGGATACTCGAGCGTCATGGAGTTGCTGGAGTTGAGCCAGATAATGACTTTCGTCAAGGGGAGGTGAGAAGTCGCGAGGTGCGAAGTGACGAGCTGCAAACCTTGACATTTGCGCTGGTAACTCTGCTCGGCTGGTAGCCTTAGACTCAACGCTTAAGTAGAAATCGTCGCGAAGTATTTCTAACTCGTCAACGCCAATCTTCATGCGACTTGCTTCGCTCGTCTAGCACGGTTCTAAAAAAAGAAGACAGGAAGGCGGGGGCCTACCTCGTCATGGTTTGGGAGGGAGAAATTATCGAGGCCCACACTAACGACCAGGACGCCCGGGAGCCCGTCGTTTTCCACGCGGGAGACTGGACGGGACCGTTGACATTCCAGCCGAACCGCGACCAGTCTAGCGAGGCCAGCAGGTGAGAAACCGTTGGCGTCGCTTTCACCCCAACCCGTTTCTAACACGGCTCGCTTCGCTCGCCGCTCACCGCAGTGCTCATGAAAGAAAAATGGTCGCCAACTCTCCCGGCGGCGTCAAAATCATCAAAATCTCCGTCTCCGAGCTCAAATTCGTCCTCCAAACCGGCTCGAAGCTATACGGGCAGTTCTTGAACGTATGCCAGCTCCAAAAAAGCCTGCCCGCTATCGACCACTTCGAAAGCGTGATTTCGGAGAACTCCAACCTCAGCTGCTTGAACCCCATCCAGCACAGACACCTCGAGTCCCTCTCTTGTACTCGCACCGCCTTCGACCCGGGAGAGTTCATCTGGCGGAGGGGCGACGTGGCTGACGCCATGTTCATCGTCGTGCGAGGTTCCGCCGAGTTCCTTCCCTACCGAGGAATAGGATCCTTAGAAAAGGGGAGGAGCGGAAGCTTGGATACCCCGAGGTGTTCCGTCACGACGAGGGAAGCCTTGAACGAGGCTCAGAAGAGCGCAGTCGCTCACTCTAACAACTACAACGACAACTCCGACGGCGACGTGGACGCCGCGACTCAGCCCAACGTCAAGCAAATAACCCGCAGGGCCACGATCGCATTTCCGACGCCGTCCGCCCCAAAAGACGAGTTTCTGTCGCGGAGCTTCGGGAGCACCAACGATTTGGAGTCCGCCGCGCTCGACGAGAGGCGCCACATGTTATTGGAGACGTCGGGCTCTGATCTGATCAGCTGCGATATGAGGCACAAAGTTGGCCGCTCCGCGTTCCTCGGAAACGTGTCGGAGTTCATGCTGGCGGAGGAGAAACCGAATTTGGAAAACGCGTGCCAGGGCAGGCACAAATCGACGCTCAGGGCGGGAGCCGAAGGATGCGATGTAATCGTATTTTCGAAGGAAGACTTTTTGCAGTTCGTCAATACCCATTCGGGGGTGCTGTTGAGTTTGCTAGGGACGGAGGTTGTTGTATAACAGAAGAATAAAGTTATATGGTTTTCATGAAAATGTCTGTGGTATTGTGTTTGGTTTTTTTGGTTTTACTTTTCGATTTGCAACGGTGGAGGTATTTGATGTGTGTGTGTATGTGTGTGTGTGTTTGAGTTTCGCAGTTTTACTTCTCAATTTGCAGCGAGCGGAGGAATGTGATAATCTGAGGAGCGGCGAGCGAAGCGAGCCGAGTTAGAATTACGTAACAACGAAAACGGCGAAGACCAGCAACTATCAGTATTATCTGTATTATCAGCTTCTTCATACCTCGGAGTTGTCCTCGACCCTCCTTCCAATGTCCGGTAACCCCAGTATTTGGGCAGCTTTTTGGGGGACCAGCTTCCCGCACCTGAAGAACACGTCGGTTCCGACCGACACGAGCGAGTCCGGGATCCAAAACTCCTTCAGTTCTCTGCAGCCCGCGAAGGCGTTGTTTCCGACTACTTGAAGATTCGTGTGGAGGAGGTCGACGGTTGTTAGAGCGAGGCAGTTGTTGAAGGCGTTCGTGCGAATCGTGACGAGCGAGTGCGGGAATTTTACATTAGCCAAGCGGCGACAGTCGTAAAAGGCGCACTGGCCGATGATCGTGACGCCCTCCGGGATTTCAAACTCGACAAGATTGACCCCATAGGCGAAGGCGTTGTTGCCGACCCGTGTAGCGTTTAGAAGGATGACCGATCGCGTCGCCAGCGTCCGCCTGTGGCGGGGAGCGAAGCGAAGCAACGACGAGAGTTAGAATTGATTGAATTGACGAAATCGTAGTTGACGACGCTTTCGTCAACGGTGTGACTCACCTTCCCTGGCGAGACCACGCCGCAATGTCGTCTGCGTCCTCTCCGCCGTTTACGATCATCTTGCCGCTCGCCACGCCAGCGGAGATGAAGCCGTCCGCAACGCGGGACCAGGGCTTCGAAGCCTGCCCGATGGCGAGAAGCACGTCGTTCGGGAGGAACGGGACGATTAGCCTACGGAAGTCGTCGGTGTTGAGGAAGTTGTTGCCGGAGAGGAGCGCGTTCAGAGACATTTTGGAGCGGAGGTGGGCGACGACTTCGGAGGTAACATCGTCGTCATTGTGTTCGTCGTTAACGTCGATGCTGGAGGGGACTATTTTGGAGCAGCCGCCGAAGACGTAGCGACCAAGGGTTTGAAGCGATTCCGGGATCGTCATTTCTTTTAGTTCTGAGCAGAGCGTGAAAGCAGCATCACCTATTTCTTGAAGGTTTGTGTGGAGGAGATCGACATTGTCTAGACTGGGGCAATTTTGGAAGGCTATCGTTTCAATTGATGTTAACGTTCTCGGAAAAAATATGTTAGTCAAACCAGCGCAGCAAGTGAAGGCACTTGCGCCGATGATCTCAACTCCCTCGGGGATATCAACAATGACGAGACTGATGGCGAGCATGAAGGCGTGCTCTCCGACCCGAGGAAGATTTTGAAGGAAGATCACTTGCGTCACGAGCTTATTCCTCCGAGCCGACGCCTTCATAAACGCCTGCCTTTCCTCGCCAGAACTATTAAAGGGATCGAAGACTATATTTACTCCGCGGTGAAAAATCATCTTGCCGCTCTCAATACGCCTAATGATGTACTCCCTCGTCATCTCCTCGAACTCCTTCGAAATGACTCCCATTGTCAACAACATTTCCAGCGGAATGTACGCGAGCAGGTGCCTGCGAAACTCCGGCGTCAGCATCCAACTAATGAAACCTGGCATGACGAGAATGCGCGAAGGGCAGCTGGACGGGATTTGATATTTAACGTTTCCTAACGTATCCGCAGCGTAACAGGTGTGATTAGCCGGGGGCAGGTCGATATAGGAGTGGTGTGGAGGTCGGAGAGAATGTCTCACGTTCGTAGCTCACAAATATCGATATCAAAGGTCTTCCTTCAATTTTTGGATTTTCACTGAAATCTTTCTCAGCCTTTTCTGATCACCATGGCGACCGTGAAACGGAGAAGATGATGGACGAGGATTGATGTGAGATATGTTGATGAGATCGAGATCAAGATTGAGATTAAGCGTAAGGAGGGGGATAGATTTGTGAGGGAAGAGGAAGATCGTCGCCGAGAGGAGCGGCCGGGTTTTGCGGAGGTGAAGAAAGGGAGGTGCGGGTTGTGCGTGAAAGCGAGCGAGGAGATGATGGTGTTGGAGGAGAGGGCGAAGCGCGCTGAGGTGGAGTCGAGAGAGACGAAGGCGGAGTTGAGTGAAACGAAGATGGAGGTTGTCACGTTGTGAAAACCTTGAGGAGTTGAGGGCAGCGAATCCGATAGTTTATGCAAACAACGGTGTTCCTTAGACGGAGGAGGAGAACGCGACCTTGAAGATGAGGAAGAAGCACGGCAACGACTGGGAGAAGATCTTTGAGACTGAGAAGGAACTTCTTGGAGATCGCACAGCAGGTGCGTTGGGAGCGGAGGTATGCGATTACTGAGGGGGTGTAGGAGGGTTCGATGTTGGAGGGAACTAGCTTGGAACATTTGTAGAAGACGTTGCCACCAAGCGTTTGAAGCGAGTCCGAGACCGTCATCGATTTTAATTCTGAGCAACCGCAGAAGGCTTCAATATCTAATTCTTGAAGGTTTGTGTGGAGGAGATCGACATTTTCTAGACTGGAGCAGCGCATGAAAGCGCATTTACCAATCGTTTTAAACTTCCTCGGCAAAAATACAGTAGTCAAACTAGAGCAGACACCGAAGGCATCATCACCGATCCTCACAATGCCTTCAGGGGTATCAAAAATGACGAGATTGAAGGCGTAGTAGCAGGCCCAGTCTCCGCTACGACCTTCGTAATATTTAGAAGAAAGATCGCCCGCGTCGCGAGCTTGTTCCTTTCCTCTTCATATATAACCGAAGCTTTATCGATCGATATGTTCTTCCCATCGTGAATAATAAACTGGCCTCTTCTCACACCCTCCTCTTTGAACGCATCCACAACACGCTTCCATGCCTTCGTCACCAACCTTAGCGTCATCAACGTATCCCCCATAACGAAGCCAACAAGCAACATCTTAAAATTGTTCGTAAACATGAACAGATCAGTCGTCGCAGGGACAGTACAGTGGGACCAGTCGTCAAAATCGTCGAATTCGTTGAATTCGCCGCTTACGTGACTTGATCTTCCCCTCCCCATCCTCGCCCCCCTCGTCTCCCGCTCCCCTCTTCCTACTCATTGCTTGGCTCTCGTGGCTCTCCTTAGACTCGGTAGCTACAGACTAAGACATTGTGGAACGTAGGTTTCGAGAAATAGACTACTAAACTTTCTCAGTTTTTCTTCCCTCAATTTCAGTGTCGTCGATTTTAGCGTCCCACACGGAACCCCAACGTCTCTTACTCATTCTACATACACTCATACCCCACCGATCCCCCCGCAAGCCCTCAATGCACACTCAACGCCCCCAAAAATGAATTCTAGCTTATCCCTGTCCAACCCCGCGGCGCCCTCGAAACCTGCGACCACGGACCCCGTCCCTCTCCCCCAAGCGCCTCAAGCGCCTCAAGCACCTCAAGCGCCCATAGACGAAGCCCCCAAATCCTCCGTCCTCTCGATACGTGCTACAAATTAGCTCATGGCTACTACACGAACAACCGCGACGATGTTAACGCGATTAATTATTTGAACCAAGCTAAAGTAGGCTACTATGAATTATTCGGCAGCGAGAGTGACAAGAGCCTTGAGGCAGATTTGGACTTGCTCATGATGAGCTCCACTGACGCGGAGAGAGTTACGAAGATGAAGGCTTTGTTCGAGAGGTATTGCGAGGGTTGGGAAGGGAGCACGAGGAAACTATTAAGTTCGGAGCTCTTCACGACTCTATGGCGGATCAGTTGGAAATGGGGTGCCAGCAATCGTGTACGCGTTTTCGAAAGGGCAACGGCGGGAGTGATTCACGTAAACAATAAAATTCAATCACTTTTCAGAACAGAGGTACTAAATTTCCTATTATTTCTATCCCTACTATCGTTTTTATCCTTGTCCTAATCCTAGTAATACCCCGCCATTTGAACGGGGTTGTAGAGCTTGTTGGCGGTGACCTGCATTGAAAGAGTTTTGGCCGGATCGTCCGCCTTGTCTATTCTAGCCTGGTACTTGTGCTTGTGCTTGTGGTGGTGGTGCTTTTGCTTTTGATGGCGGTGCTTCTGAATTTGTTGCTGTTGCTGTTGGCGCCTCTGCCTGGGGCTCTTGTTTGTGTTGACGGTGTTGGGCCTCATGGCGAGGAAGGAGTCTGCATCTATCTGGGACCACCGCGCGCCGTTGCTGCCCACAGTGCCCGCCGTCGCCGGTCGCCCTGGCGCCTTGTTGGTCGCTGCCCAATTGTTGCCGTCGTCCGTGGCATTGTGCTGGGTGTGCCTGCTTCCATGGTGGTTTTGCTGGCTTCCCCTCGAACCGCCCATGGACTCTGGCCTCTGCCCCTGCGCGGAGGAGATGCCGATGCGCTCTGGCATTTCCCTCAACCCAGGAGCTTCAAACATGAGGCCGTACACGTCGCTGTTAGAGTTGCTGGTCTTCTCCTTCGCCGTCTCGTGTCTCTTATTGGTCGTTGGGAAATCCGGCTCGAAGTGGACGGAAGACCTGCGACGAGCGAAGCGAGTCGCATGAAGATCGGCGAAAAACGAGTTAGAAACGAGAAGCGATAAAAGCGGCGTCAACGTTGGGACTGGCGCTACTTGCACAGTTCGTCTATAACGGCAAACTGGCGCATTATCAGCTCGTCGCTTCGCTCCTCGCAGGTTCTCACCCGCCGACCCCGAACGAAACGGTCTTCTTTGAGGAAAAGCCCCCGTCGCCGCCAACTTTGAGCGATAGCTTATTGCCCCTGACTGCGCCCTTCGAAGTTCGTTTATTTGCGGCGAACTGGGTATACTTGTGTTAGTGTTAGTGTTAGTGGTGTCCTGCTGTTGTTGTTGTCGTTTGCTCCTCAACCCCCTACGCTCTCCTCTCTCACCTGCTTCGCCCGCTCCTTCTTCTGCTTGTTCTTAAGCTCCATCGCGATGACGTTCTGTTTTTGAACTCTCTCTTCCTCCATCTCCCTCGCCTCTCTCTCCATGGCGAGCATCGTGGAGGCCTCCCTCTCCGCCTCCATGATGAAGTCCTCCTGCCTCTGCATTTGGACCTGCGACTGCTGAAACTTGACGGCGGTCTATGACGAGCGTAGCGAGGAGCGGCGAGCGAAGCGACGAGTTAGTATAACGTGCTTCTAGTATCGTTGCTCGCGTAATTGTCGCTTATCGCTCCTCTTAACGATTCGTACCTCCCTCCTCTCCAACTCCTCTTCCGTCGCTGATATTCCTGAAAAGAAGTTGTTAATCGTCGGCATCATATTTGGTGAATTCCTGTTGGTGCTGTGAGTGGGTGAAGGAACCGGAACGACTTGAGATCCATTGAATGATAGGTAAGCGGAGTTGGAGTTGTCTTCTTTCTTGTTTTTGGGGCTATTGCTATTGCTGATATTAGGTCTGTTGTTCTTCTTTAAGAAGCGAGGCGTGTAGATACCCTTCTTGATGGCAGCATCTCTTTCGGCCTGAGAGGGGGCGAGTTATGCGGACGCGACGAGTTAGAAATTAAAATACGAATTACGAGGAGCGAATCCTTGAGTCAACCCTAACTTAATCCTCACCTTTGACGGAGACTCGTTCTGGGACTGCACCTGCGCCGCTATACCTGCCTTCTTTGTCGCTTTCGTCGTAATACCCGATTTACCCGTCGTGCTCGCTCTGGGAGTTGGCGTTGGAGTTGGTTGGTTGGCCCAACCAAAACTTCCTCCAAGACGAGTCGCACCAACACCAGGTCCCCCGTTCTCCTTCCCATTCTCCTTCCCTCTCTTGGGTGTGAGTGAGACGTTCTTCGGTGGGGTGACGCATGAGGGCTGCGCTTCAATTTCCAGGTCCATGTCCTCGTTGTCTCCTTCGAGAAGGAAGGACATTTGTCCAACGGAAGACGACCTATGCTCAGTA
Organism: Triparma laevis f. inornata; assembly: GCA_012489335.1. Lineage (NCBI taxonomy): Eukaryota > Bolidophyceae > Parmales > Triparmaceae > Triparma > Triparma laevis. Next base: position 58,095 of record BLQM01000307.1, read on the forward strand.
GTTTTCAACTTGAGCGCTTCAAGGTCCGCTTGCAACTGTCCCGCAACCCGAGGGCTGCTCTCTGTTTGCCGCCTCCTCCTCTGAAGCCTTTTGTGCTTTCTGAACCAGTACTGCAAGAGCCTCAACGCGCTCTGAACTTTACTGCATTGCAAGTAATCGTCCTGCAACGAGCGAAGCGACGGAGACATGAACGATTAGTGTCAATGAGTTAGAGATTACGAAGTATTGATAGATTGAAGTTGATTCGTCTCCGTTCGCTACTGCGATCCACCGAATTAACGAACGGAAATTTAATGCATTCCCAGCTCGTTACTTAATTCGCTCCTCTCCGGCTTTCTCACCTCCAAATCCCAGACTCTCAAGCATAGATTCATAGCGTCCTCGAAGCTGACGTATTCGGTTAACGCGTTGAATTTGTCTCTATGTGAGTGAGGGGTGTTGAGGTTTTTCATTGAAGTTTCGTATGATTGTTGAACGGCATTTTGGCAGGCTTTGTTTTTTACGTAGATCGCTGAGGTGATGTGGAAGGGGTATTAGAAATAAGAGTAACGCCAATACGCGAGGAGAAATAACTGTCAGATTCCACCCTCAACTAACCTTTCCCCGCAAAACTGCCAGCCGGACAAAACTCCCCCGTATCCGGATGTTTATAATTAAGCATACTCCCCAACTCAAACAAAAACTGCTGATAACTCGCAGCCATCTTCGGAACGTGTGGAACACTATGGTGGAAGGCATCCATGAAGTCGGATTTGTTGACGAAGACCGAAGAGTGAACTGCGGTATGTTTTAGGAAGGAGAGGCGGAGTTGGAGGTCTGGGAAGACGCGGGAGATGAGGTTCATTGCGTGGTTGGAGGCGGAGGTTCTGTCGGGTTTGGATTCCTGAGGGGGGAGGTGAGCGAAGCGTGCCGAGAACGAACGTCCGAGAAGCAAAGCGACGAGTTAGTATAGATGGTTATTAGAGCTGTCAGGCTTCGCTCCTCACCTTCTGCAGGTCCGAATCCTCTACCGTACTCTTACTAAAGAAGTACTTAAACATCTTAATCCTCGGATGATCATGATAAAAACACCCAACAATAAACGCCTTAACCTCCCCCAACAAAACCTCCCCTCTACTACTATAAATAACCTTAAACCACTCAACGATAAATTCTTGGAGGGTTGGAAGTTCTGCATTAACCAACATAATATGTTGACTAAAACTCTTAATTAAACAATGTTTATGTTTTTCTTTACTCGATTTTATGGAGATTATACGGGATTCGTAGATGTCGAGGATGCAGGAAAGGAGGCGGTTGGAGCTGTAGGGGGTTATGGTGCGGAAGTCGAATTTTCCGGAGAATAGGGAAGATAAATCATCTAAGCTACCCTCTGCGAAGGAAAGTGTACGAGTTAACGAGGAAACGACGTCTCCGTTAGTAATAAAAATATACAATGCGTTCTAGATTTCCTAGTCTCCCAGAAAATTTTGACACGTACCTCCAAATCTATGCTCATAATAAATCGGACCATCCTCCTCCAACTCCTCCTGATCCCCGAACATCCCGCTATTAAAAAGAATATACTCATCCTCCTTCCAAACTCTGATTCCTTCTTCCTCTGTAGTTTGCCATTTTGATATACCTTCGTATATATCGTTAATGAATTTTATGTAGTGGGTTGAGGAGACATGGGGAACCCAGTGATCTGCTAATTCGAACCAACTACATTAATAATTAAAACGTTACGTGTTAAAATCTATGTAAAATCTTCGTATCCCCTCCTAAAAAAGATTTCTCACCTATCCTCAAAAGCCCCCTCCCCAACCTCCCTCCCATCACCCCCCCCCTCCAGCAATCCCTCTCCCAATCCTCCATTTTAAAATCTTCTTTCTCAACTTCCCCAACTTCTTTAGGTACCATGAATAAATTTAGTTTATGGAGCATTTGGAGATACTGTTTTTTAAGGACGGTATCTGAGGAATGTGTTTTTTTAATCTTATTTTCGTGGGCATGTTCTAAGGTGTGGGATTTCCCCAAAGAGTGGTGGGTTTCGAGGAGGTGTTCGAGGAGACCTGCTGTAGCTGTGCCTTCTGAGCCGATGTGGATAGAGTGATGATGGTGCGCTCCCGCTGTTAAATTCGATATTGTTAGAATTAATTCGAGATTGAAAATTAAAATTTTACGTACCGGGATGTAAATTACTGACATTCCATAACCTCCCAACACTCTCCTTAAACTCTTCACTGTCTCTAATCTCATTCCTCGCCTTAATTTTTTCAGGCGTTAAATTCCTTTCACTAAAATAATCTAAGTTAACATGACGAGAAGCAGGCGAAACAGGGGAGTTAAGGGTGGAAGAGGGAGGAGATGTGGAGGAGTATTTTGAGGTTATGAGAGTTTGTTTTAGGGTTAACACATTGAAGGCACGCTGAGGGAGGGGGGGGATGTTAGATCGGATGGAAGTCGCATTTATGTATAGAATCAATTAAGTAATATATATTTTTATAAGGTCGACGGAAAAGGAGGGGAGCGGGTTTCAAAAACAATTGACGATATTATATCTACAAGGGAAACAACATGTGGTAGGCTTTTGAACAATACTGGTGTGCTCGAGGTGAGGGCAGAGGGGGGGGGCATGCGGCTGCAGACAATCTAGATATTAAGCGTAGACAGTATTGCTAATACGGTAGAACGTGAAAATCACCTTCCAACCAGCTTCGACTTTCATATTTTACACTGGTTGTTAGTTAATTTTGAAGGATCGTTGCGAGTTGTGTGGGTAGGTAGATTAGATGGGAGAGGGGGTTTGGACTATGTACTCTCCAAACAGTATCGAGAGATTGTTGTGTGTGTTCTGTTGATCGTTACCGGGTTTGAGTAGCCGGTCTTGGTAAAAGTTAAAGACCCCAGTACGATGAATGTGCGAGTGAACCCTAGTTGGGACGGATGTTTGAGGTCGAAGTATTCTAGCGGTACAAAACCGTCTGTCTGCTCACCTGGGATCTTTGGATACTCTGGAAAGTTGCTAGGAGCTTATTACGGTGAGATGATTGGAGGTGATACGAGGATGCGGCAAGAAGTATCATTTCTACTCACCTCCCCAGTCACCCTATCACGACCGTCGCTAACCTTATAATATCAAACCAGTTTGAATAAACATGAGTGCATTCCCTCATCTGAACCTCGCAGGAGTCGCCTTCGGTACCAGCTCTCTAGACTGGTCGTCAGTACCACCTACCAGCGTGCATAATCCAAATGCTTCGACGCTGTTAATTGGACCTAGTCCTTCTGGATCTGATTTCCTGAGTTTGAAGCATGAGCCGATGGGTTTCAAGGTTAGGACGACGGTGGAGTTGGTGAAGGTAGGGCCCACGATGGACTGTGAAGGAGGGTTGAAGGTTAAGATGGAGGGGGCGGAGGAAGCTACGATTGGACTGGGGTTTGTGATGAACCAGCCTGTGGTTGTTACGTCCGTCGGTGGAGATACTTCATACCACTATTGTTTAGAAGATAAGCAAAGCGTAGTGGCTGTAAAGAAGAGCGCTGTCGACGAGAAGAAGGCCGGTGGAGTGGGTTTAGGAGTCGGCTTGACATTTACGGCCATTTCGAACGAGCGAGGTAAGGCATTTTAGAACATTTGAAGCAACGAACATGAAGAACATTCTAAACTATAACTAACTCCTCGCGCAGTGAACGGTGAAGTAAAAATCAACTCTTTAACGCATATGACTGATCAAGGAACAATAATGCCTCCTCCTCCTCCACCCCCCGTCAGTAAGGCGAGCGTCGATAGAGTGAAGTGCGTCGCTTCCGTGGACTTCGAAATGGAGTGGACTCACAACTGCGAATTAATTTTAAGCTACAAAAATGTCGAATCAGGTGACCTTCGTATGATCCGAAAATGTCCTTTATTCCAAAGCGGCATTAAAACGAAAAAAGAAGTAAAAGGCAAAACGAACACGAAGAACGACGGCGGAATGGCTTTAACGCAGCAAGGTCCTACAACATTTAAAGTGAAACGTTCTGATGCAGGGACATTTGTTATGAGTCACGCGAATAATCGAGCTAAGGATTTGGAGAGTAAGTCGCAGGAAGTGGAGGATGAGGAGGCGGACAAGAGTATGCGTGTGGGGGTATATGCAGTTAAGAAGGGGGGGGAGGGGGATAATATTGAGGTTGTTTTTAAGGATTTTGAGAGTTGTTGAGATATTAAGATTTTGTTAATTTACGTAGCTAAACTGAAGAGTTGATTTTTTTAGGGTTCATAGCTTTCAATATTAGGATACGACCTCTTGAGCTCCTCCAATGCTGCACTATTTCCGTACAATTTAAGATAGCGGATATAGTTCTTCGCACACCTCTTCGTATCAACGTGATCTTTCCTGAGCTGTGCCTCATATCCCTCAAGCGCTCTCTGAAAAATCTCCTCATCTTTCTCACAGTATTCCGTTTCAATATGAAAGTTCGCGATATTCAACATGGTAGTGAGCGTACTCGGATGCGTCTTCCCTAACATCCTCTCGTACCCCTTCAAAGCTCTCTCGTAACACTCCAACTCCCTCTCATATTCCACATACCATTATAAGCTGTTCCCAAATTATTCAATGTCCCCAACGTCAACTTGTGATCATCTCCTAGCATCTTCATACTCTCCGCCAAACACCACTTCCTTCGCCTCCTCATACTCTCCATTAACTTCCAGCATAATACCAAGTTCATTGAGCGTCATCAAAGTTACAACATTCTCCTCTCCCAACGCCCTCTCCATCTTCTTCACTAAATCTCTTAACTTCTTAATATTATCGGCACCAACCATAAGTGTGGCCGTGATAAAAAATACGTCGTCTCAAGCGCCTTCTCACTGTCGCGCCCTAGCTGCTCCTCGAAACCCTCATTCGCTCGCTTATGATAATCGCCTGCAATCATCACAATCCCCAACCCTATTACAAGCGTTCTCCAAAGCCTCACAAGCGTCCAAGATCTCCAGCTTCTTCGAGTCGTTTTTCTCCCTCTGCTTCTTCTTCTTCTTTCCTCGAACTTTCCTCTCCTCCGGCATCGCCAACTCCGAAACCTCAAAAATCCTCCTCAACGCCACCACAGAAAGCGTCTCGTCATTAAAGAAATCAAGAATGCACAACTCCACCAACGCCCTGAGCATCACCAGATCCTCCGATCTCGCAATCCTAAGCACCTGCTGCTCCATAGACTCCCTCACGGTGTAGTAGATTCCCTTCCCCCGTTCAATCTCGAGCATGACAAAAATCTCCGTGCATTGAAGAAAAGTCGCCTCGTTCCCACTGAAATGCTTCTGGAAGTACTCGTTGAAGCCGTCGTTACTCGCAAACTCCCTAATGTTCCTCGCCGACGTCAGCCACAACCTGCACTGCGCCAATGCTGCCACTATGAACCCCCACCTCGAAGCTGGAGATGTGCTTACAGCAAATCGGGCAAGGCTGAGATCAGGTCATGAGCTCACGCGTGCAGTCCTTACAAACAGTGGAGTGGCCGTAGGGGCACATCTGAGCGTCGGGGACGCTAACGAGGCAGATGACGCACTTATCCCCGTATTCCTCCTCTTCGTTGACAGAATTTCTCGTAGTACTTCCAGTAGTCAGTGCTCTTTGGAGCAGGTCTTCGTGGGCAGGACCTTGCAGCCAGGAAGGGCAAAGGTTCGAACAGAGATTGACTAGATTTCATTTTAAGGGGCGTTCAGTGTGTGTTGAGGGGGTTAAGGGGGGATTGATATGTTATGAGTGTGCGTAAAAAGTGTAACAAACTTTGGGGTTGCGTGTGGGACGGTAAAATAGACGACACTAAAATTGAGGGAAGGAAAATCGGAGAAAGTTTAGCAGCTAATTTCTCGAAAATTACGAGCAACGAGGTCCAAATCTGTATCCTCAAAGTCTAACGAGAGTTACAAGAATCGAGAAATGAGGGAGTTGGTTGGAGCGGGAGACGAAGAGAATGAGAATGAGGAGTGGATTCTGGATCTCCCGCCGGCCGAGAGTTTGCCGATTTTGACGGTGGTTTCCATTTTCCCTGCGACAACGGATTAGTTCATGTATACACCCGATTATAAGAGACATTTCATTGGGTTGGTCCCGGGGGATATGTTTATGACTCTGAGGTTGGCGACGAAGGAGTGGAAGACCACAGCAGATGCGTTCATCGATGGGAGGTTGGCGAGTGGCATGATGATTGTTCACGGTGGGAATGATATAAGTTGGGACGACGCCGTAGCTCAAAATGCGAGGCGCAAACTCGTAACACGGCTGATCTTCTTGCTGAATGTTATGAAGGTCGCAATGAAGCCAGCACATTCGCATCAATCTTGTCGTTATTGATATCCCCGCCAGTATTGAGAGGATCGGTAATCAAACCTTCCATAGCTGCTTTAGTTTCTTTAACGACGAAGTTATTAACAATTCGTAGTCTCGCCTTCGATGATTTCTCCAGTCTAGATAATTTCGATCTCCTCCACACAAACCTTCAAGAATTAGGTGATGCTGCCCTCACGCTCTGCTCAGAACTAAAAGAAATGACGATCCCGGACTCGCTTCAAACGCTTGGTCGCTACGTCTTCGGCAGCTGCTCCAAAATAGTCCCCACCAGCATCGTCGTTAGCCACTACTACATCGACAACGCATCCAAAGTCGTCGCCCACCTCCGCTCCCAACAAGAATGAAAACCCCCTAACATAAAATTCAATCGATTTAATTTTCTAAACGTTCTAGCTTCTACCTCTTTTAATTTTTTTAATAGCCCCCCCCC
>BLQM01000308.1:6473-25687 GCA_012489335.1 Triparma laevis f. inornata
GAGGGGGGGGGGGGGAGCAAAGTGAGACGAGGAGCGAATTGAACGAGGAATTTTTCTATGCCTTCGTAATCTCGTCGCTCAGCGACGAATTGGACGACGTTCATTTGACGACGTTCATTTGACGACGTTCATTTGACGACGTTCATTTGACAACGTTCATTTGACGACGTTCATTTGACGACGCTCCTCGTTGTATTTATGACGTCTTCGTTATCTCGTCGCGATTGATAGCTATTTTGTTGTTAAAAAATATCACTAACACTTACACTCACCCCCCCTCCCCCCCCCTTAGGTTCAACGCCGTGTACTCCTCCGTCGAGAAGATCGGTCGGTGGGAAGCCGACTGGTCCGACGACGATTCCTCCACCTCCTCCTCATCATCGGAAGACGAATCCGAAACCCTCGACAACACCCTAATCAAAGACTACGTCGACAACCTCGACTTCACCTCCGCCCTAACCGCCCTCGAAACCAGGGAGAAGACCAGCGGTGAAACCGACCCCGACTCGAGAAAATACATCGAAACACACATTACACCACACCTCGAACCGTTCCACCCTTCAATCTTCCTTTTATATTCTAAAGTGGATCGTCTGAAAGCCGTTAAATTTTTTAACGACGTGCAGAGGAGGAAGTTAGCTGATGCGGTTAAGGGGATTAGTTGTAAGGATATTGTTAAGGGGGATCATGTTATTTACGCTAGGTGAGTATTGAGAAGTGAACGGAACAGAAATTTGAAAAAATTACTAACATGACGTCCGACACTGTAATGGAAAATCATTAGGTGGACGGTTATAAAATTCTTCAAAATAATTACCTCAATAACAACCGACTGGGAGCTCTACTTCCCCCGTGATCTCCTCTGGGTGAAATTTATAATGGAGAGCTTCGAGAGTTTGGCTAACGCGATTTATGGGCCGAAGGCGCTTGGGGGGGTTAATCTGGATATGGGGGAGGAGAAGGAGGTTTTGTTTGAGAAGGTTGCGGAGGTTGTTGATCTTGTGGGGGATAAGGTGAGAACGACGGAACGAAGCGACGAGATATTGAAAACATGTAATTAACATTCTAAACTCTAACTCCCCCTCCCCTCCTCGACTCGCGCAGTGTCAGGATTTTGAGAGCACGTGGGGTATGCCAGTCGTGGGAATCATGAAGTGGGAAGGAGGAGGCAGAGAAGCAGTCAAGTCAAAAATCTCTCGATGGAAAGACTTAATTTAAAAGAAACATCTTAAGGTTTTGTTTATGCTAAAGCGCGTTTCGTTCATTTAGTTTTGTTGATAAGCCCACAATGAGCTAACGCTTGCGATTGTAGCGAAACCCAACCTTACGTTGTGCAGCTTAAAGAACGAATTAACCACAGCCTCTGTTCTTACTCCATACATCAACTTATTAATATCCCCCTTCATAACCGCTCCCGTCCAAACCCCAATCCCCCCAAGGCAAACCCCCGACAACGCATATAACCACCTCTTCGTCTCCTTCCTCCCCTCCCACCACGCCCACCCCTGCGCCACAACCCCCAACGTCAACATGGGCATCATCAAACCCTTCCCTGCAGGCCACCACTTCTCGAAGATCTTCGTGATTGTCTTCCCATCTCCTTCTTTAGCTAACGCACGGAATACCCTACCATCTACGAAAGTTACCCAGCCCATTAGACCAGTTATCACGCAGGATGTCCATGCAGCGTCGAAGCGTGCGTTAACCATTTTAACTAGTAAGACGAAGCTGCTTTGGAAGGGGGAAGGGGAGAAAAAGGATCCTGTCCGTCTCTGTTAAATTCTTTCTCGAAAGCGTTCTACAGTCAACTGTGGCTTCTCAATAGGCGCTATGTTGGTTAGTTTAGTTCCTAAATTCGTGGGCTCTGTGGAGCGTTTATAAATTAACAATATCCAAGCAGGGATTTGATGACTGTTTTGACACTGTCCTCCTCCTAAACTTAACCTCTTTAAATACATTCCCCGTACCCTCTACCAGCCTCAAAACCTTCCCACTAACCTACTCTTCTCCCTCCTCTCCCTCTTATCATGTCAAAAATGCTCTCCGCGGCCTACCTCTCCCTCCTCGACCTCTTAATCCTCCTCTCCTACATCTCAACCTTCCAATCCGCCTCCTCCTCCTCTCTCATTCATCTATCTGCTGGTGCGTTAGCGACTGCCGCGTTGAATTTTGTAAGCCATAAAGTACTTCCAATTGTTTTTAAGGCACTCTATTTTAAAGAAACGGGGAAGGAGGATTTAAATAAAAGATACAACAGGTAAGACGACCGGGATTGTGTCATGTTAACAACTTTTTCAACGCTTCTAACCGCACGTTTTCGATTTAGATTCCACGAAATGATAAACACCTTAATCCAAATGACTTTCTTCGCGTACCTTGAATACTCCCTCTTTTCTTCCAACAACTGGATTTGGTGGACTGACACGAAAACAATGTGGACGTCCGAACCAGCCTCTGCATTCTTGAAAATGATATATGGTGTTAATTTAGGAACATGGTTTACGGCTGCTGTTACTTGTAGGTTTTTTGAGGAGAGGAATAAAGGTGAGACTTGTTGTTTGATGTTTGGGGAGGAGTTTTTTGAGGGGTTGAGACGTCTCGGAAAAGTAAAACGATGTTTCTAACGTTGTAAGATTTCGCTACGCGTCACCTCTCTCTCTCTCCCCCCCAACCCACCCCAAACACATACTCACAGACTGGCTCCTAATGTACACCCACCACACTGCCTCCATAATCCTCGTCGCCGGTTCCTACTCCATAAACCAAGAACGTTGCGGTATAATGGTCCTCTTCCTCCACCAAACCTCCGACATAATCCTCAACCTCTGTCAATCAACTCATTATCTTGGATGGGATTCGGAGAGCTTTCCTGGTGGAGTACCGGTTGCGGAGGTGCTTTTTGTTTGTAATCTTGTTAGTTGGATTATTACGAGGTTGTATTTATTACCTTTCACTATTATCAGAAGTACCATCTACGAGATCGAAGGTACTCAAGGAGAATCCACAGTCCGATACTTGTCGTTTTTTCTTTTTTGTTGCAGGGGATGCATTTTTGGTGGTTTTCGGAGATGGTTAGGGTTGTGGTTAAGATTTTGACGCCGGGGGTTAGCGCGAAGGAGGCTGCTAGCGTTTATTTGACGGAGAGGGAGGAGGAGAAGAAGAAGAAGAAAAAGTAAGGAGGGGGGGAGGGGGAGGGGACGGGATTTGAGGGGGGGAGAACGGGAACGGAACATAATTGAATATAGAGGCTCACCTAGCAGGCCGGCGGAACAAGGAGCTATGATCTCCGCCCTTCATCGTAGTTTGATGGAAAAGTAATAACCAACACTCGTTTTCATTAATAACCAAGATGATTCATATTAAAATTATTCGCTACACCTACACATTCACATCTGCGCGCACTGAACGTTGCTTCCTTCTCGGGGTCCGAATCCGTTTCCTCTGTAATCGAAGAAGCCTTCTTGGAAGCCGGAGCCGAAGCGGGGGTCAGAGTCTGAGTCGTCGTCCGAGGGGGGGTTTGGGAGGACGCCTCTTTTGTCGGACCCGAACGAGGAGAGGCGGGAGGGTTGGGCTGCTTTTGAGGGTTCTGTTTCCGCGATCTGGAAGCTTGAGCGTTAGTATAAAATAATCTCATCGTACCCCCCAAATTCCCCTTCTCACCTCCTCAATTAATTCCTCCCCCAAAAATTCCGCAACCTCCTCCCTCCCCCTCCCCACCTCTGGCATCTTAACCTTAACCTCCACGAACAATCTCCCAAATCCCCTCCCCCCTAAAACCGGCATTCCTTCACCTTCAACAACCAAAACCTCTCCATTCCCCACCCCCGCCTTCCCCTCAATTACAATCTCCCGTTCGTCTAAATGTTTAACCCTCTTCTTCCACCCACACAAACTCTCCGTTAAACAAACCTCAACTTTAATCTTTAAATCATTATTAACCCTTTCAAACTCTGAATCGTTAGTTTCTAAAACATTAAAAATTATAGAACCAGGTGAAACGTCAGGTAGATACGATATAGTATCCTTTAAAATTATATGAGAATTGGTCATTAAACCTCTCCTAATTTTAACTTTAACAGTCTCCTTCTCTGTGACCCCCCTCCCAACAGGTTTTGCAATTGTAACCTTCTTACTCGCACCGTTGTATAAATCTTTTAAGGAGATGTGGAGATTGTAGTGAACGTTTTTATGCTTCATTGGACGATTTTGTGAAAAAATATTACGGAGAATATCTTCTTGTGACATACCATTCATTCCACCCATTCCCCCAAAATTCATTCCACCCATACCCGCGAAAGGGTTACCACCGCCAACGCCGCTGCCGCTGAAAGGGTTTTTCGTGGGATCATCGTATGATTCACCTAGTTGATCATACATTTTTCTTTTTTCAGGATCACTTAAAGTATCGTAAGCTTTGGAGATCTCATCAAATTTCGTTCTGTGATGCGTGTTAGTTTGATTAAGTGCTCTTGGACAATACAATCAACGCTGATTCGAGAGAAATTTTCTTACCTATCACCACCGTTTTTATCAGGATGATGTTTAACACATAACCTCCTGTACTTCTTAGTAATCTCCTTGCCAGTCGCGTCAACTCCAACACCTAAAATCTCATAATATTTTTTATCCCTGCGACGAGCGTAGCGACATCGAGTGAACGTTTGGACGTTAACGAATTTGAATTGAGTAGTGATGAAAGTGGCTTGAGCGTTTAGACGAAAACTTATCCCAGCGCAGATTATTTACGACCGTAATTGGAGCATTCCCAGCTCGTCGTTGAGCTCTTAGCGACTTCGTACCTCGTCCCGGAATACCCACTCGCTTGAGGTCCATCAGAGGGACGAGACCAACCACCGCGGATAAGGAGAGGGGATGGAAGGTGGAGGGGAGGGTGAAAGGATGTTGGTGTGGAGTGTATGGGGGTGGTTGCGAGGAGGAGGACGGCAGCTTTCTTCATGTGAGGGAGGAGGCGATTACGCGTGTCGGCTTGATTTGTGTTTGGTTGATAAATACTATCAAGATGATTAGCGGAGAAGCTCTCTTCAGGATGGTAGACGTAGTAAATCTGGCAGTATACAGAGGAGAGTCTCTGGTGTGCGTCTTTGCGTGTGGGGAAAGATGTAAGCGGTTAAATACTTTGTCAGGAGGACGATGCTAAAATTATTTGATCGCCTTACTGCACATCCCACACGTCATCCTCATCGCCACCACTCTCTCTACCTATTCTTCTATCACACCAGTCCACTTCGCTTGAACCGTTAAACCTCTACTTCCCTCCCCATAAAAATCCACCCTCGTCTTCCTCATCGCGCTTCCCTCAAAAAAAAATGCTCCGTCCAACCCGTCTCCTCCTCCACGTAAAAGAGCTTCCCTGGGTAAAACCACGTCCTTCAATAACCTCCCGTTCTACTCCTTCATTGTCCTTAACGGTTGATAATAAAGATGTAGAATTAAAAGAAGAATTAAAAGAAGAATTAAAAGAAAAATTAAATGGGATTCTTGAGCATCTACCGAAATCACGTTACGCTTTTGGTTACGGTTCTGGTGTTTTTCCACAGGATGGTTTAAAATCTACGAAACCACCACAAATTGATTTCATACTTTCCGTAGATGACGTAAATAAATTTCACGCTGAAAATATGGAACAGAATCCTGACCATTATTCAATGATTCCGAGAGTTCTTGGCTCAGGTTTAATTTCTAGTTTTACAAATTTAGGTCCTGGTTTATATTTTAATCCTTATTGCAATATTAATGGAAGTTCAGTAAAATACGGTATAATATCCTCTCACAACCTTCTCTTAGATTTAACAACTTGGAGTAGTTTATATACTGCTGGTCGAATGCATAAACCAATTAACATCTTGAAGAATGATGATGAAATTACTTCCTCTCAAAGGATAAATCTACAAATGAGTTTAAACGCAAGTCTCTTCCTTTCCCCCTCACCTAAAATAAGTTATTCCTCATTTTTTAAGACTTTGAGTAATCTAAGTTACGACGGTGATTTACGTATGTTATTAAAAGCAGAAGATCCTCAAAAAGTTAATAAAATCGTAACCTCTTCCGGTCAATTGCAAAAATTTAAGGAATTATATTTTCCCTATTTTAGGGTATTAGAGGAAAAAGGTGTATTGAGTTTTGGGGAGGAAAGTATTGAATGGGATGTAACTTCCTCTGAAACATTAATTAAAACACTTCCAGTGAAATATCAAAATAATCTAAAGGAGGAATTAATTAATACTGTTAGATACGCGAGTACAGTTCAGACTTTAAAGGGGGTTGTTACGGCGGGAGTTGGGAAGGGGGTGGAGTATTTGGGGGAGAAAATTAAGAAAGGTATGAAATGAATATGTTTTTTTGAATTGAAATGTATGTTAGGTAATTTTGATTAATTCGGATTTTAGGTTTGCGAACTCGCTCTTCATTTCGTTCTTCAGGGCGGTGATTGTGGCGATGTATTCCGCGGCCTGCTCGTTGAGCTGAGTCTTGAGGGAGGCGATTTGAGTGGTTTGTTGTTCGAGCTGAGATTTTAACTCAACAATCTGGGCGGTGTGTGTGCAAGTGCGAAGGTAGGCGATGACTTCGGACGTTGTATCGATGTTGTCGTCTGGGCCGTCGTCGTGGACGTCGATGTTGGAGGGGACTAGGTTGTAGCAGTTGCCGAAAACGTTTCCGCCAAGAATTTGAAGCGAGTCCGGGATCAGCACCGATTTTAGTTCTACGCAAAATGCGAAGGCATCCCAACCTAATAGTTGAAGGTTTGTGTGGAGGAGATCGACATTATCTAGACAGGGGCAATTCATGAAGGCGCCTTCTTCAATTGATGACAACGTCCTCGGAAAAGATACTTTAGTCAAACTACTGCAGCATGCGAAGGCACGAGCATCGATGTGCTCAACGCCTTCGGGGATTTCAACAACGAAAAGACCGGCGTACATGCAGGCATGCTTACGGACCATCGTAATATTTAGAAGGAAGATCACCCGTTTTACGGACTTACGCTTCTCCTTTCGAGCGTCAGATTCACCCAAACTAATACCATTCCCATTCCCATCAAGTACCATGAGCGCGCCGCTCTCAAAATCCCTATCAATCTTCTCCTCCGCTACTTGCTTCCACGGCTTGCACACCAGTCGTAATGTACGAATCAATTCTTGAATGTCCACATACCCCCTCAGCAACCTCCTGAAGTCGTTCGTGGCCATGAAATCGTCCGTCGAAATCGGCAAACTCTCGGACGGTGGGACCTCAAGAATCCCCTCCCCATTCTCGTTCCCATGGTCCTCCCAACCGCGCTTCCAACTTGTTTCAAGATGCTTGTTGTGATCATGAGACTCAGTGGCTACAGATTTGGACATTGTGGTACGTAGGTATCGAAAAATTGGATGCTAAACTTTCTCAGATTTTCCCCTCACTCAATTTGGGACACGGAATATGGGTATACTACTGCTGTTTCACATCCAATAAATAGCCATCTGCCCTATCCTACGTTACTATTCCCGGATCCGACAATCTGCATTCCACAGCGATGCACCTAAATATAGAAATAGAGATGGTTCGCTCGAGCATCTCTCGTCAATCATTTTCTATTCCTCTCAATCCCTCTCAATCCCTCTCACACTCTTTCCAAACCCCCGCAGCCTCTCAAATTCCCCCAGCCCTATACCCACCTAAGCCACCTCCGCTGTCCCTCCACTACTCTGTCCTCAACCTCCACGCCATAGCACATGCCGCTTCCCAAATCCGCCTCCCCCAAAACCCTTCCGCCCCACCTCCCCAAACCCCTCTCCCCGCTCTCCCCCTCCTCATCCCCTCCCAGCCCAACCGACTATGCACCCGCTGCAAGCAACCAGGGCACTGGACCGCGTCCTGTCCCGAAGTCCCGGACGTCGAGAAGGTTTACTACATGATGCTCGTCGAGAAGTTTCAACCTTCCTCTTCAACGAGCCTCACCGAGTGCGCTTCCTGTGGACATCCAGGAGCCGACATGAGCTGCGACTTCTGCGCTAATTCCTTTCACCGTAGTTGCGTTGGAATCGAAGGGGGCGAAGGAGGAATCTGCGCCGTATGCGAGTGGAAGATGAAGGAGGGGTTTGGCGTGAGTGACTTAATCTTCGGTGAACCGCAGGATCGCGTGTTCAAGAAGATGGTGGTTGCGACGAGCAAGGGCGGAGGCGAGGCGTTTAACTCGTTGAAGCACAAGCATGTCTCCGACGGGATTATTCCTCAGGTAAGATCGTAGAAACGCGGAGCGAAAATAAACGTGCTCGATGATGATATATCTAAGACTTGACAAACTCCTCTGAAAGCGCCTCCCGTACCTTGGCGTACGTAAGAGGAGCGCACTGCGGAGACTCTACATCATTCTAGAGCGGCGGCAATTATGCGGCTGAGAGAGCACACAAACACATCCACGCTCATCTTTCAATCACTTTCAACTCGATTCTCACGCAACACACGCAGGCGTTCGAACCCATTCCCCCCGCCCCCTCCCCCAACCCAATCCCAATCCCAATCCCCATCCAAATTGATGACCCGCCGTTCCCCCACTACGGCCTCCGCCCGCACTCGGAAGAAACCCAACCGCAGTTCACCTCCGGCCACGTGACTTGCGCCTCCTGCGCCATGTGCGTCCCCTACTCCTCCCTCCCCAGTCCCCACTTCCCCGGCAACCCGTTCGTCTTCTACTGCGGTCTATGCTCTTCCGAGCCCGGCGTAGGCCAGTTTGAGGGCGTCGGCGAAGACAAAGACAACCGAATGAAGGTGAGAAACTGCGAGGAGCGAAGCGACGAGCTGATAATGCGCTGTTTAGCTATTATGCACCAATTGCACAAGTAGCGTCAGTTGAGACCCTGCTCAACGATTCTAACGTGGGGTGAATCAACGAGTGGAATATTATGATATTGAGACGCTTCGCTCCTTGTTGTCGTCACTCCACTCCTCGCTAATAATGTGCTATTTAGCTGTTATACACCAATTGCACAAATAGCGTCAGTTTCAACGTCGACGCTGCTTTCGTCGCTTCTCGTTTCTAACTCGTTATCGTCAATCTTCATGCGACTCGCTTCGCTCGTCGCAGTGGGAGTTGTGCTGCGTTTACGCGCTCATCAGGTAAGAAGCTGCGAGGAGCGAAGCGACGATCTACGAACACAATATTTGCGCGAGTAATCTGGCTGCGGTGGTAGCCTTAGACTAAAATGCTCAAGCCGCTTGAGGGGTTGAATACGCTATTCTCATATGTAACTCGTCAATGCTCGTCGCTACGCTCGTCGCAGCCTAACCTGCTCGACCGGGAAGCGCTGGTTCACTCGACGTGACGTCGCTGAGGAGATAGAGACCCACTGGGAGAGGTTCCGTGGGCCTGCTGGCGACGCTCCGAAGTACTGGAAGCAGGACCTCGCCCAGCGCATGAAGTCGTCCAAGACTCTTATCGCGCACAAGGCGTCCGAGGCGGAGGTGAGAAAAAAACGCGAGCGAAGCGACGAGAGCGAGCGTGGCAGCTTCATCTCGTCGATCAGCATCTTAATTTATACTAACTCGTCGCTTGGCTCCTCGTTCGCTCCTCCATACTAACTTGCCGCAGCCGCCTCAGAACCTCTTCACGGTTCGCCCCGAGATTCTTACTGGCGGGGCGGTGAGCAACCCACATTCCTTACCGTCGAGGTTCTTCCAGACGATGGGACAGCTCTACGCGCCTCCTCGCACGGACTACAGAGTCCTCCCTGCCGCCGAGCTTTTGAAAGAGGGCGTCGCTGACGTCTTCGACTACGACGAGGAGGAGGGGGAAGTCGTCGGACGCAAGGAGGCGATCGTCGCGAAAAAGAAACAGCGCCTACGTCCCGAGCCGGAGCAGCAGGTACGAAGGAGCGACGAGCGAAGCGACGAGTTGAGCGGCAGCGAGGAGCGAAGCGACGATGTATTCGTGGTATTTCAGCTCTTCGCTCCACTCTTCATTTTCGCTATCTCCACCACTAACACGCTCTCTATGACGCCTTAGTCCTCGCCAACCACAACCACAACCACAACCACAACCACAACCACAACCACAACCACAACCACAACCCCAAACCCAAACCAAAACCAAAACCCAACACAAATCCTCGCCGTCAATACCAACGTATGGGCGTTCGGGAACGTGGGGCTCAGCGCCGTCATGCCCTGGCCAGGGAAAATCGAATCCGTCTCCCAAAACGCCCAAAATGAAAGCATCTACATGTGCAAGGTAAGGAACTGCGAGGAGCAAAGCGACGAGCTGAGAATGCGCTAATTCCGTTCGTTATTCGACTGCGCTAGTAGCTCCAGTCTAGATAGTGACGCCACTATCACTGCCACGCAATTCTAACTCGTTTACACCAATCTTCATGCGACTCGCTTCGCTCGTCGCAGCTTTTCCACGTGACATCGAAGGCCATCGCGGCTCGAAAGGTCGAGGCGTTCCTCGACAACGCTTCCACCTCCCAGTACATCGAGGAGAGGGACGCGGACTTCGAAGAAAAGGCCGCCGATCCTGCGACCAGCGGTCGGCAGCAGGTGAGGAACTGCGAGGAGCGAAGCGACGAGCTGGGAATGCGGTAATTCCGCGAGTTACTATGAGGAGCAAAGCGACAAGTAAAGTAGAGAACGCGTTTTCTATGGACTCGGAGCGAAACAACGAGTAAATTAGGGAACGTGTTGTCATGAACTCGTCGCTTCGCTCCTCGCTGGGAATGCAATATTTCCGTTCGTAATCCACCTACACTACTAGCTCCAGTCTAGATGTCGACGCCACTATCACCGCCACACATTTCTAACAAATTAACGCCAACTTTCACGCGACTCGCTTCGCTCGTCGCAGAACTTCGAGTTGGCCCTGGAGGCGGCGGGGAAATCCAGTTCACCAACGCAAACAAAAGTCGTCAACACCTCAACACCAAAAACAACAAACTCCATTGTCTTCGGCGACGAGGTCGAGGAGGTACGTACAGACGTCGTGTTATCATCTCCGTCAATTCCTACTTCACTTACGACTAACACTCTCGCTCGTCGCTCGCTCGCTCGCAGAAACGGCTCGCGGATTTCGAAGCCTACCTTCGTACGCCTTCGTACAATGTCGCCCCGCAGTTAACCACCGATTGGACGCTCGAGAGGGCCGAGTGGGACTCCGAGCGCTCGCTGAACAGCAAAATCATACGATACTACTACGTGGCGCCCCCAGCAGCGAGCGCTGAGACGAAGAAATTCTTGAAGAAGACCGAGGTGAGAAGTGATAAATAATTACGCGAGTAAAAAAAGCGAAACAAGTTGTACTAACTCCCTCCTCCCCTCCTCGCCTCCTCGCAGGCGCTTCGATTCATCCAGGGCCTGTCTCCTCTCGCGGTTCTTCAGGCGGTTCCTCATCCGTCCTCATTGCCCAAACCCCCCACGACGAAACCACCCACTCCTCCGCCTCCGCGTACCCCTACCCCTACCCCTACCCCTACCCCTCCGCCCTCCCCCCCCCCTACTCTCACCCAGACCAATCTAATGTCTACTTTAATAACGTTTAAAGACGTCGTCTACATCGTTGAGGGTTACGCTGGCGGAAAATACCTGCTCCGCACCTTACCGGGGTTCGACGTCACCTTTCTGACCCCTCACACTTACACGTACACGTTCGAGAACGTCAAGTACGGCGACACCGTTTGGACGACGTTAAACGAAGCCGACGTTAGGTTTTTGAGATTCGTCAACCTCGTGACGTTCGAGGATGAAGTCGAGGGTTGGAGGAGATCCTTCTCGGAACACGTCAAGGACCTCAGCGACGGTGTTAACTGCAGCTTCAAGCGGCCCGACGACGAGACGGAGCGTGTTCCTTCCGGAATTTACGGGCAATCCTCCAACGACAAGGTGAGACGTATCGAGTGGGAATACGACAATTACGGTCGTAATGAGGCTCCTCGAGGAGCGAGTAAAGTTGAGAACACGTTGTCTATGAACTTGTCACTTCGCTCGTCAAATTAAGACCATTCGAAACTAACTCGTCGCTTCGCTCGCCACTAACACTCAGTACCTCGTGAAATGGGCCTCCACGACGTTCGACCTCGCGACGTGGGAAGAGCGCTCCACCGTCGACAATAGCGTTTTCGAGGAGTGGGACAATTTCAACCTGAGCACAAAGGTACGAAGCCGCGAGGAGCGAAGCGACGAGCAGGGAATGCAGTAATTACTCGAGGAACGATACTAGAAGCGAGTTATACTAACTCATCGCTTCGCTCCTCGCCTCGGACTTCGTCCTCGGCTCGCTTCGCTCGCCGCAGAAAAAACGCTACGATATCGCCAAACAACAAAACAAACAGACCCTAAAGGATAAGAAGAACCCGATCTACATCCTCGCCGGAATCTCCGGCTCCGACCCCATCGCCTACAACCCGAACGCCTTCTCTTCCGACTCTGACCACTCCAGCGGCGCCTCGGACATCGACGAGCTCGTCCTAACCCACCTCTCCCAATCAACAACCAAAAAGCCCACCCGCACCAAATCCACAAGCGTCAAACAAAAACGCAAACGTAGCGACGAGTTCTGCCCCTCCTCCTCCTCCGAAAAGTCGGAGTCCTTTCCCCCCCTCCCCCCCAAACGCCGCGCTAAAATAACCCCCGCCTCGGCCGCAGGTGAGAAGCTGCGAGGAGCAAAGCGACGATGTGATAACGTGATACATTTTCTGTTCGAAATGAGGCTCCATGAGGAGCGCAGTTCGTCTTCGCTATGTCTCTGTTTGTTCTCTGAGGCTTTCGACTAGAGGTCACTCCTGCTGATCTTGCTAGAACGTGATAAATTTTCAGTTCGAAATCCAGCTGAACCCCCTCGACAAGACTCAACAACCAACTCTAAACCCCCCCCTCTCACTCCTCCGCTGCTCCGCTCCTCGCTACGCTCGTTGCAGC
This sequence comes from Triparma laevis f. inornata, assembly GCA_012489335.1. Lineage (NCBI taxonomy): Eukaryota > Bolidophyceae > Parmales > Triparmaceae > Triparma > Triparma laevis. The sequence continues at coordinate 19,377 of BLQM01000308.1, forward strand.
CGCCAACCGCAAGACCAAACTCACCTCCTCCACATTCTTCCAAAATAAAGCTACCAAACACATCATCACCTGCTGCGGGTGGTGCGATCGGACCTTCGATAATTTACAGGGGATGGGTGGTCACGTGAACAAACATTCGGGGGAGGCGGGATATCCGAACATGCCCCAGGTCACGGAGACGAAGGTGCAGGAGTTAAGGGAGATGGGGTATGAGAGAATGGGGGGGAGGGAGGATGGGGAGTGGAAGTAGGGAAGGGAAGGTGGGGGGTGGGGGATTTAGGTTTACGTTTGGGTTTTATCATCAAAAAAATCATTTCATTTAGTTAGCATGTCAATCCCGTCCACTCTCCGCACGGCAAGTCCATGAAAGGCGGCGGCATGGGATCATTAACAATCGCGCTCTTGCTCACCATCTTCTCCCTCTCCGCGTAAGCCCCAATCTGCTCCCTCCCCGATTTCATGAGCGGCGCGAGTTTCTTTTCGTTGCTCCTGTTGACCTTGTAGCGCTGGCCGTGGTGGGTGGTGTGGTGCTCGACGCCGAATTTCGTCGCTTTGATGGTTCGGCTCTTGCCGTAAACGTGGCTCACCCAGTCGTCCATGTACCAATCTACCAGAGGAGTCGGGTAGTAGGCCCCGTTGAATATTTCCATGTGGGTCCTGTGCACGAAATCGTGCGTCAGGATTCTCGGCAGACCGCCGTTGGGCCCCACCACGCCGTACGGCGGGCCAAAATAGTGGAGCGCGCCAATGAACACCTTGGGCCAACTAACTTGCGGGTTTGTCTCGCCCAGCTGGGGGACGAGGAGCGAAGCGACGAGTTAGTATAGATAGATAGATAGATAGATAGATAGATAGATAGATAGATATGTTCATTCGTTAATACGAGGAGCGTAGCGACGAGTTCTATTTCGATCGACAATCGACAACACAGCGACGCAATACTCGTCGCTTCGCTCCTTGTTGTTGTCGTTCGCTCCTTCTATGGTCACTCCTTCGTACCAACAATTCACTGTCGTCGTTCAGCCTGTAGTAATAGTCCGCCCCCGCCTCGTAGGCCTCCCTGAGCATGGAGTTGAATACGGGCCCGGGCTTCTGCTGCGTGTTCACCACTTCCACCATGACGAACTTCACGTCGACGCCAGACTCGGCCATCGGACCTGCCAGATTCTTGATGAACCAGTCACGGACCTGCGACGGGGGGAGAGAGGAGCGGCGAGCGAGGCGAGGAGCGAAGCGACGAGTTAGTTTAGAAAGTTCTTAATGCTAGGAGCGTAGCGTTCGTAATCCCGTCACTCCGCTCCTCGCTAGTTTAGAATGTTCTTAGTGTGAGGAGCGTTGTGTTCGTAATCTTGCCACTCCACTCCTCGCTAGTTTAGAATGTTCTTAATGTTCGTCGTTTCGCTCCTCGCACTCCTGTAATTAACGCATTCCTCGCAGTGCCTCACCTCTGCCTGCCCCTCGGGGCTGTCGTAGAACTCGTCTCCCTTGTCGAAGCCCATCACCACCAGGTAGTCGATGTCGCAGTCATAAGTTTTTACGATGCTCGGCATAAGCTGCAGCGAGCGAGTGAGCGTATGTTAGTTCATGCCCTAAAAGTTCAACGCTCATCTTTGGTCCGCTCACCTTCTGGAACAACGCCAAGTGCCCGGGGTGACGATCCGGAGCCCCCACGCCTCTGCTCGTCACTCCAGTACAAATCGCGAGGAGGGGGTTCCTCGGATTCCCCCAAACTGATAACGGGTCCTGTCTCGATATTACGTTAGAATGAACGTTCGTCTCAAATTAAATTACCACACACACGTAAAATACGCACGCGGGGCTCCCAACCTTTTCCGAGACTCACCTTCTTCGGACAACACTTCGTCGCAGAGCTCGGACACACTCCATCAGAAACCTCCAAATGCCCTTCGTGTACAAGATCCCAAACGCTAGTCTTTGACGACGGTATTCCGCCACCCTCTTGCTTCGACGTGCCGTGCAAGGTGTGTATGATGTCCGGAGTTGGGGTGGCCGGCCAGTGTGAGCCGAAGAAAGGATCGTGGTTTCCGCTGGTTTGAGTTGAAGGGGTGTTGATGGTTTGGGAGGTATCGGTGGTTGGTGGTGGTGGGGATTCCGGGCTTGCTGCTGCTGGACTCGAAGGAGGAGTCGTCGAACCTCCATTACTATTTGCCTGCGCACTCTGCGCACGACCCCAAAAATAACTAGTACATCTAAGCGCAATCCAATCTCTCTTATCCTCAAAAGTGGATATATTCGGCTCCAAAACATCCACCACACGAAGCCTCAACTTCATTGTTTCACACCTCTCTATAATTTCCCCAGATGTTAAACCTGAAAAGTCAGGCAAAACGGATTGATCCTGTCTCCCATATTCCAAGTAGCTACCCATGGTTGATGAAGAGGGTTGACCGTTGACAGCGTCGATGGGGTGGCTGTTGAATATCACCATGAGGCTGAAACTTATACATATGCCTATTATTACGTACATGACTAGCCAGGTGGAGGTAGTGCTTGCCATGGTCGGGGGGCGGAGTTCGAAGTTTGAGGGGGGGAGGATGGGGTTGGGGGTTGGGGGGAGGGGGGAGGGGAGTCTCTGGATAAGGGCTTTTTCAGGATGAGCGGCAAGGAGGATGAGCGGCTTCGGTGATGGATTCTCTGGTTAACCTTTAACCTTCTTTTAACTTCATTAGACTGTGAAACGAGGATCAGTTTGGGCTTTCGAAAAGATTGAATTGCTCGAGGCAAATAGGACGAGAAAGAGAGGACAGCGAAGAGGAATATGAAGATTGCGCCTTCGAACTTGTCGATTGTTCTGCGGACGATCTTGTCAAAGATCAAGGCATATCTGGGTCGGGGGGCATGAGCGTCGAAGGAGAAGAAGAAGCAGGGATCAAGCATCAACGGTTTTGGTTTGACGGCAACAAGACTCCGCGATCGGTTCACGAGGATGCTAGTACTATTGCACCGCATGGTATTGCGAGTGATGATTGGGAGGATGATTCGGTGGCAGGTGGGGTGGGTGGGGATGGGGTATCTGCGAGGAGGAAGAAGCATTATCGTTGGGTAGAGGGAGTGGAACGGGATAAGCGGTGTTATATTATACGGACGTGTGGGATAGCAGGTTGTCAATATAAGACTGGTCATACGGCAGATATGAAGAGACATAAGGCTGCGAAGCATGAGATCAATGTTTTCTGGTTTTCTTGCTATCAAGATAATTGCGACTACAAGGCAAAGTTAGCTCACAAACTCAAAGATCACAAACGACATTTTCACAACATTAACGTCGTTTGGTACCAGTGCGATTCATGCGAATACAAGGCAAAGGAAGCAGGCGACCTCAAAAACACAAACAACATATTCACAACATTGGCGTCGTCTGGCACCAGTACGAGTTATGCGAATACAAATCCAAGTCCGCAGGCGACCTCAAAAAACACAAACAAAGTACTCACGACATTGACGTCGTTTGGCATCAATGCGATTCATGCGACTACAAAACCAAGGACGCAGACAACCTCAAACGACACAAACAAAATATTCACAATATTGACGTCGTTTGACACCAATGCGATTCATGCGACTACAGATCAAAACTATTATGTAACCTCAAAGCACACAAACGACGAATGCACTAACAAATCAAAACTTGGCAAGAAGTCGGTCTTAAAAAAAAAATTAAAAACGATATTTGCAAGAAAAATGTGCAATTTCTATTAAGAATTTTTTCGTTTTCGTTCATTTTGTATAAGTTTATTACCTCTTCTTCATAAGAGCAAACGTGAGGAGCGATGACACTCCAGCCACCGCTGCCAGCTGCATCCAAGGCGTTGCTACAGCCTCCTTACTTTCCTTACTTTCCTTAATTTCCCTCTTGTTCGTAGCTACCTCCGAGTCCCAGTCCACTGCGATGATCTTTGGCGCTGCGGCCGTCTTACTAAGAAGAGGCGCGATGATTTCCTTCTTAATCCTCAAGTGCTCCTCGTCTCTAGCGTAGTTGTTGAGCCCATCGTTGCTATCGAGGCGGATGCAGAGGGAGTAGTTGAAGCCGGAGCGACGGTCGTCGGAGGAGGAGGGTACGAAGCAGGGACCGCAGGTGATTGACAGTACGCCAGGGATTGAGGAGAGCGTCTTGATTGCGGCACCGAGGGAATTGAGTTGGTCCTTCGAGGTGGACTTCGATAGCTTCAGCATGACCACATGATCGATGACGGAGGAGTCGGTGGTTTGCCTTGCGAATTGGATTGGCTTGGGTTGGGTTTTCACGCCGCAGTCTTCGCCCGTCTTCCACTGCTCGCACCGCTCGGCGATGGACACGCCAGACAAAGCCTGGTCGATATGTAGCCCGCACCCGACCCAGGTGGCTTTGCTGCAGTCAGGGCAGGTCCGCTTACGGCACATGTCTGGTTGTTGAGCGCGTGTGGGGATCCTATAAGCGATTTTCTTTCACAGCATTTCTTCTTCTCAATCAAGTTCAGCCATTCCACAGCACTTTCAGGAGCTCGTAAAAAAACCTATCAAACTCTACACCTGCCGTTTACCCCCATAGTTCCCCGTCCTTGTAACCCACCCATCCCGCCCGCCCCCCTTCCTTGTTTATTAGCCCAAGTCCGATCGTCCATTCCTTGATAATCCCCTCGACAATGTCAGACCCAACCCCAGAGCCTCCCGCTCCCCCTCCGATGCCCTCTTTCAACAACCTGAAACCCACCCTATCCGATACGACGCTAAAATCAATTTCCGTCGTCCTCCAGACCGGATCATCAATAATATCATCCGATAATAATAACGCCCTCCCCCCTCCCACTCCCGTCCAGAGCGCCAGCATCCCCCTCCTTCTAACCAACAAAGACGTCGCCGTCCAAGCCCTAACCGGCTCCGGTAAAACCCTCGCCTACGTGATCCCCTCAATCGAGATGATCCTCCGTCGAACTTCCCCTCTAAAACCCTCTCAAATCTCAACCCTCGTAATCGTCCCAACTCGCGAACTAGCTTCTCAAGTTTACTCTGTTTTTAAAATTTTCACGGATGGAACTGACAGCATTAACACCCCGATATGCTGTATTGGGGGGGAGGGGACTACGGCGAAGACGGATTTGGAGAAGTTCGTTAAGCTGAACTCGGATATTATGGTTGGAACGCCTGGGAGGATTCACGATATATTGACGAGGTGAGAGGTTGGGAGTTACGCGGAAGCCGCGGAAGCGACGATAATCACAACGAAATTGTAATAAAATGGCGATGAGCGGAGCGACGAGATTTAACAGAGGCGATGGAAATAGAACGAGGAGCGAGAAATTGAACGAGGAGGTTAAGGAGGCGAGATACTTACTCGTCATTACGCTCCGAGGCTCCTCGCATTCAGAACATTCTATACTAACTCGCCGCTCGCCGCTCTTTGTAGATACTCCACCGTGGACGTGCGCGAGATTGACGTGCTGATTTTGGACGAAGCCGACAGCTTACTGAGCATGGGTTTCGAGGTTCAGGTCAGCGGAATCTTGAAGAGGCTACCTCAGATGAGGCGCACCGGTCTTTTCTCCGCCACAATGACCCGAGGTGTCAAGGAACTCTCCCGCGCGGGATTGAGGAATCCTGTTATTGTTAATGTTAACGTTCAGGGTGGTGATAACGCAAGCAAGACTAGTAATACTCCGAGTAGTCTGACGAACTATTACTTGGTTTGTCCTATGTTGGAGAAGTTGAGTAGGTTGGCTGCGTTTTTGTTGGATCACAAGGATGAGAAAGGTACGATGAACGTGTTAAAAACGAATCATCACTCCACTTCGCGACAATATGAAAACGCATTATCTCTCACTCACTCACTCACTCTCTCATTCCAACTCATTCTAACTCCCCCCTCCCCTCCTCGGCTCGCTCCGCACAGTAATCGTCTTCTTTTTGACCTGCACTGCAGTCGATTTTTTCGGAAGCGCCATCAAGGAGATCCTTGGCAACAAGATGGAGTACTGCGAGGACTTGCACGGCAAGATGAACCAGAAGAGGAGGGAGAACTGCTTGAAGCGCTACAAGGAGTCCAAGTGCGGGGCGTTAATGTGCACTGACGTCGCGGCGCGAGGGCTGGACGTGGACGACATAGCGTGGGTGGTGCAGTTCGATAGCCCGACGGAGCCGTCCCAGTTCACGCACAGGGTCGGCCGAGCAGCAAGGGCGGGCAAGAGCGGTCGGAGCCTGGTGTTCCTGAGCCCGGAAGAGGAGGCGTACGTTGACTTTTTGAAACTGAGGAAGATTCCGATTGAGGAGCTGGGAGGGGGGGAGCGTGCGGGTGAGCAGTGTTTGCTGGACATGAT
>BLQM01000308.1:26063-37804 GCA_012489335.1 Triparma laevis f. inornata
GATGGGAGGAGACGACTGAGACGACATCGTCAGAGACTACCAAAACTACAGTCACCGCCACCAAGACCATTACAAGCGACAACAAAATCCGCAACATCTTGCCGGCAGTAAAGTCGCTCGTCCTTTCCGACAGAGATTACTTGGAGAAGGGAACGAAAGGTGAGACGAGGAGGACGAAGCCCGCGAAACGAAGGACGATGAATTCGTGATGAGCTTAACTCGTTCCTTCGCTCCTCGTCGTCCTCACACTTCCACATCATCGATACTAACTCGTCGCTTCGCTCCTCATCACTCACTCACTCAAAAATATTGCAGCATTCACGTCGTACATCCGAGCCTACAAGGAACACAACCTCCATTTCATCTTCCGGTTCGCCTCGCTGGACCTCGGCGAGCTCGCCACGGCGTTTTGCCTTCTCCGACTTCCGAAGATGCCCGAGCTCAAGGATTCACACGGGTCGCTTAACTTCGAGCCGGCCGGCGAGGAAATAAACATCCACGGGATCAAGTTCAAGGACAAGAACCGCGAGAAGGCGCGACAGGCACGGCTCGTGAAGGAGCTTGCCGCCGGCGGCAAGAACGCTAAGCAGGTGAGGAAGTGGGGAGGGGGTCAGGATTGCGAATAATTATACGGCCGAACTTTATAGAGTCGCCGCTTCTTCTTTAAATATACCATGAAGAAAGCGGTGCTACTTTCTGCCAAAATTAACGTTAAGGGTGACGTCGTCCGGCGATCGTGGCCTTACTGGCAATCACACGGTGTCGGCGGGGGACTGATCTTGATCCACTACATTTCATTAAACGATATACTAAATCGCCGCTTCGCTCCTCGGGCAGGTCAAGGCAGAGATCAAGAAAGCCGAGAAACTCCAGAAACAGAAGAAGTACGTCGAGGACCAAAAGGCGAAGGGACGCAACACGAACAAAAAGAGGGGAAAGAACGCGCAGATCCACGACGAGTGGGACGAGCTCGCGAAGGAGGAGAGGCTGCACAAGAAGCTCCGCAAGGGGAAGATCACCAAGCAGGAGTACAAGAATTTGATGCGAGGCGACGACAAGAAGGGAGGGGGCGGTGGGGATTTGGATAGTGACGAGGATTTTGATGACGATCTTAGTATGTAAAGATGAATTGGATCCTGTTTTGGATTTAAACCTTTTGTCGTTTGGGGTTTGGTTTTTCGTCCGTGTCTTCGCTTCCTAAACTGACCTCGTCGTCGCCGTCGCTGCTCTCCTCGTCTTCATCGTCCTCATCGCCCTCATCGTCGCTGGATTCAGATTCGTCTCCCTCCACCACCTCGGCGCCCCTTTCGACGACGAGCTTGTCGTCACCTTGGAACTGCAGCTCGCAGACGGACCCCTTGTTGGCCACCGCCTCTCGAATGGCGGCCACGCCAAAGGGGATGATCAGTTTTGCTCGAAATTCGTCCAGAATGAACTTCATCACGAGGCTCTTCTCGGAGACCTCCCCCTTTCCTGCGCCCATCGGGATCACGGAGGGGGGGGCTTTGTTGTCGAAGTTCAGCGGTGTGGTTTGAGCGGGGGTCTTCATTTTTGCGAGGTGCTGCATGTGTTGAGGGGAGGAGCGTGAGCGTGAGCGAACGAGCACGAGCGCAGTGAGCTGTGTTAGTAGTGGTGATATTGAAAACGAATAAATCCTTTGCGCAATAACCCCCCACCCCTCAACTCTTCTCCTCTTCTCACCTCGTCCTCTAAAAGATCGCTATTGATCGGACAATGGTTGAGCCAGATGTTCACTAAGAATGTATATCTAAATCCTTTACTCTTTTCTGGGATGAGGTCGCTCGGCGCAGCGTGCAAAAACCGTCCGTCGAAGGCCATGTGCTTGCCCTTCTCGGGGTAACTAAGAAAGAGGCTGTCTTGGGTGCCGGAGAAATCCGAGCCCGCCTCAACACCGGACATGTGTGGTGTCACGATTGTGGGGCCGCCAATGTCAGTCATGTAGGTGACAGAGGCCACATGCGGGTGCACGTTTAATCCGAAGCCCTCCATGCCGTAATCGCGATCGAAGTGAACTCCCACGTCGTCCCTGGTGTCGATCACCTGCGTCCACCACTCGGCCCCGCTCCGCTCGGGATCAAACTCACAATCCTTGGCGTGGAAGTTAAAGAGCGATTGCGCCAACGATTCAAGACCGCACCTAGAGGGGACCGTAGCAGGCAGGAAGAAGGTGTCGCCGAGGGAGTATTGTCCGTCGGTTTCAACTTCCCGCGCGCTCATCGAAGTCTTCATGTCCTTCAAAAGGTTTTTGTTTGATGTAAGGGAGGATGGGACACAGGATCGGTAGCTCTCAAAGCCGGAATTGCTCAGCACACTGATCTTGCCAGCAAAGGGAACGCGACCGTCGGCGTCGATCGGGAATTGCGACGATGCTTCGCCTTGATCACTCATTGCGCGTCGTTTGAGGGTGTATTTAGTGAGATTGAGGAGGAGTTTTTCTGGTCGAGAGAGACGGGGTCGGTTTTAAAATCACTCCGCAGCGGGATTTCGGAGTAAATTAATATTCGGTCTAAAATATAGATTTAAAGTCGAATACGAATATTTATGGGCGCAGTAGCACGTTAGTGCTAGAGTAACGACGTGATTTCTATTTTACCATGTTTCAGGTATTTTTGGGCCCAGTCTTGGTTATATTTAGAATTTTAAGGATCTTGAGTATCTACTTTTGCGAGAAAAAGTCTCTTTGAAGTGTAGTATCATGCTTTTTTGTTTAAAAATATCATATTTACGAGTTTATTTTGGTTAGTCTTGGCATTTTTCGTCCATTTAAGGCCACCTAAAATTTGAATATGCCATTTGTAGAGCAAATAAATTCCAGAAAGGTTAAAATACAAACAAAAAAACCGTGATCCTGTGCTTTTCTGAAAATAATTACTATTAAACTCAGGTACTCAGGGGATTGAAAGGGCTAAATAAGACCAAAAGTGAATCTGAAAATAACTAGAAGGTTGATTTCATTTCCGACGATTTGACTAAAACAGTTTTTCAGTAATTTCTCGCGTTCTCCAATAAATAACCCCCAAACGAATATCCTGGACGACAAACTAGGTCATATAAACCAGTACTGAGGTTGTACTGACTTCTAGTGGCGGAGAAAAGGAGTTATTTAGTTTACGAACTCGGCCCCTCCCGCATTCTACATTAGCACATCTTAACCTCGCACTCCCAACGTAACGATGAGGTCGATCCTGCTCGTCGCTTGCACGTTACTGTGGGATCTCCACGTAGCCACGCCCTTCACGCCCTACCTGACACCTGGAGTCCGTCGTCTAGCCCTCACGGGTCCGAGCCACCTCGGTGCCCCTCTCACCCTCCGACGGACGCACCTACTAAAGCGCCTCACGCGCTTGCATGTTACAACATTAGATCCACCTACTGTCGTCGAAGCCACAACACTAGATGCAGCAACAGACCCAGCAACCATGGACCCCACCACCCCAACCACAACATCCTCCATGTCGCTCCGAATCTTCACAGCCCAATTCTTCCTTGGTCCAAACCCCTCCCCGCTTCTAGTCGTCGTCTTGCAGATTCCGATCCTTTCAACCTTCCACCCCGCGCTCCCCCCCCTCCCCCTTACCCTCACCCTGACCGCCCTCACCCTCGCCATGACCTATGCCTGGCGCCTCCAGGAATACCTACTTCACCGTTTCGTCCTGCACTCCACAACCCCGACGTTCAAGCTTGCCCGTGACATCCACAAAAACCACCACGACACAACGTATTACCATTATAGTGTCGACTCCCCCCTCCTGATCTTCACCTGGTTCTCTGTCGCCGGCTTAGTCTTCTTCCAGGTACCAACATACGGTCCATTTCTGCTGTCCCTCTATTCCCTCAACGGGCTTACCTACATATACACGCACTTCCTCGCTCACTCGCGTGTCAAACTTGACGGCAGAAAAAGCGCAGTCGAAAAGGTGAGGAACTGCGAGGAGCGAAGCGACGAGTAAAGTAGAGAACGAATTGTCTATGAACTCGTCGCTTCGCTCCTTGCCGATAATGCGTTAATTCCGTTCCTTATTCGACTGCGCTAGTAACTCCAGTCTAGATATCGACGCCACTACCACTGTCACGCAATTCCAACTCGTAAACACCAATCTTCATGCGACTCGCTACGCTCGTCGCAGTGGCTCTTCAAGGTCAAGCAGAATCACGTCCGACACCACATGGTTGACAACGACCGCGGGTTCGGATTCGGAAGCGTAGACATGGACGAGTATTTCGGAACGGCTTTTCATGGCGCTGCTCATTCATCAAATAAAATATAAAAATGCCTTTTCAACAAAATCATTTCAATAGATTTTTATCCTTAGCCTCCCTCACTTTGCCCAGCAACTCCGCCGGCAAGAAGCTGCTCCCCGCAGCGCACCCGCACTTGGTCAAGAATCCCCCCCACACGCCCCCGTTCACTCCCTCCTTCTCCAAAACCGCCATCATGAAAACGTTGCTGTCAATTTCATCCCCGATCGTGCTCGGAACCGTGAATTCCCCGTTCGCTCTCTTCTCCGCCGCCCACTGCGCCCTAGCAGCCACGGCATCAGTCTGCACCGCCTTGGTGGCGAAGCTGTAATTCGAAATCGTGTATTCGTGACCCACGTAGACCAGAGTTGACCGCGGCAGTACCGCAAGTTTCATAAAGCTGCCGAACATCTGTGCCAAAAACAAGAGAAGCACTAGTTAGAACGAACGAAATACGATAATGTGCATTATTGACTTCTCGTTTCGCTCCTCGTTGTGTCCTCACCTCATCAGCAGACCCCTCAAAAAACTTGCCGCAGCCGCCGACGAACAAACAGTCGCCCGTGAACACCATTGTTTCATCCGCCGAGTCGAAGTAGTAGCAGATGTGACCGTTCGTGTGTCCCGGCGTCTCCAAAAACGAGACTTTGAATTTCCCCAGCTCCAACTCGTCTACGTCCCCAACGCTGATCGTCTTGCCCTCTGCGCACGAAGATTGTTGTTAACGTGTTAGAATGGGGTTGGGGTGAAAGCGGCGTAGATGTTGACACTAAAACTAGCAGCGTAGCCAAATTAAGACCACGAATATCGCTCGAATATCGCTCGAATATCGCTCGAATATCGCATTTGAAGCTCGTCGCTTCGCTCCTCATTTCGTACCTACTGCATCCTTCCTCCCCCCTACCACCTCAACCTTCTCCTCCCCCCTCTCCTTCAAAAGCTTCACCATCTCGTTATTCCCTCCGGAGTGATCCCAGTGGTGATGCGTCGCCATAATGTGGGTGATCTTCAAGGGCATCTGAGAGACGACAGGCCAGACCTTGGACGGCTCAGCGGGGTCGATGAGCAGCGCATTGCCGGTCGAGTACTCAACGACGTAGCAGAAGTTGTCTTCGAAGGTGGGGATGATGGTTACGCAGTTGCTGTGGGGGTGGGTGTGCGGGGTCAGTATGTTAGTTGTTGTGCTAGTTTTTACTCTGCTTAAAGCTCTCACTACCCTTCGGTATCTACTCTACTAGCACAGCGAGCAGTAGCGAGGAGCGAAGCAACGGGTTTTCCGCTGCCTTTACCTCTCTGCGCGCTCGAGCATTTCTAAGAGAGAATACATCGTCGCTTCCTTGTTTACGCATGCCCACCACTAACACGCTCGCTTCGCTCGCCTCTCCTCGCTACGCTACGCTCGTCGTAGAAGTAAAGCTCGCAAAGTCTGACGAACGAACGAGCCGCACCTCATGGCTCGTTTCTGGGGGCGGTAGGAGTGTGTTGGGGGGACTGAAGTGGGACTGGTATGCTATGATTACCCGTAGAAAGAGTAACAGACTTCAATGTTACGTGTGGGACGGTGAACCGACGAAACTGAATTTGAGGGAAGAAAATCTGAGAAAAGTTAGCAGTCAATTTCTCGAAACCTACTTATCACGATGTCCAAGCCTGTAGCCACCCGATGTTCTAGTAGGTTGAAGGCCCAAGAAACCAGTAGGAAGAGGGGGAGGGAGGACGAGGAGAAGGAGGATGAGGATGGGAAAAACGAGATTGCGGCAGCGGAGATTTCGTCGACAACTACGACGACTTAGAAATCGACAACAACGACGACTTCCACTACTTCGAAGACTGCTTCGAAGGATGAAGAAGAGGCGTCGTGCCGCGTCTGCATGGTGAACGAGCCTTCCTCGAAGATCAAACCCTGCGGTCACACGGTGACGTGCAGGGATTGCACGGAGAAATTGATAAAACTTGGCGATCAATGCCCGTTTTGCAGGAAGGCGATTGCGGGTTACGAGCTGGGCAAGTGGAGTAGCTCGACTGGTGCGGCGGGGCTGTGGCCTACGTCGCTGAAGAACTTGAATGAATTAGCGAGAAACGACGGCTTCAACGATTACTTTCGCAATTTGTTCAATGGGAACGAGGTATGAAGCCGCGAGGATCGAAGCGACGAGCTGGGAATGTGGTATTTGTGACCACACTCCACCCATCCTACTAGTTTCAGTGTCAGCATGGACGCCGCTTTCATCTATACGCTATTCTAACTCGTTTACACCAATCTTCATGCGACTCGCTTCGCTCGTCTCAGGAGCCGTACTTGAGGTGGAAGAAAGTTTTTAATGTGTTGGGGATTGAAGGGGTAAATGGAGGAGGCGGGTCGATTGAGGTGCAGTCTTGAGGATTACGAATTCGGAGGATTTGGTGAAGCTCAGAGCGTTGGCGGAGCTGTGCAGTCAGGAGTACTTTTATGATAGGTCGCTTTCAGTGGCGGTGTGGAGGCGGATTATGGAGGTTTTGGAGATTGCGAAGAAGGTGTGAGGAGAGAAGGGTAAGAAGGAAGAGAGGGACGCGAAGGAGCTTGATATTTTGGATGCTTGCGCGGCTTTGGGGTTGGCGTGTGCTTGGGTTGGTGATTGGGAGGATGCGAGGCAGTACTTCGAGCGAGCTAAGGAGGTCTACGAGGAGAAGCTAGGTCGCGATAGTGAGAAGGCGCTCGATGCAACGCATCTTTTGATCGTAGTCACCGGAATGAGTAATGGCGAGAGAATTGAGAAGTTGAGAGATGCGTTGAAAAGGATGGAGGGGGCGTTGGGAGAGGAGAATGTAGTAACTTTGGAGACGCTCAACTCACTTGGTAATAAACTGGAGGAAAGTGGAGAGTTTGAGGAAGCGAGGGAAGTTTACGAGCTGTGTTTAGCGGGAAGGACGAAGGTGTTTGGGAAAGATAACAAAAAGATGTTAGGGACGTTGAATAATTTGGGAGCAGTTTATGAGAGGTTGAAGGATTACTCGAAGGCACTTGGAGTATTACGAGAGAGCTTTGAAGGGGTACGAGGGGTTGTTGGGGAAGGCTCATCCTGATACGCTCGGCACTGTGATGAATACCGCGAGTATTTATATGGCGATGGGGGACTATGGGAAAGCCGAGGAAATGTATGAGAAAGTGCTCGAGGGTTTTGAGGCGCAGTTCGGGAGAGATCATGAAAACACGAAGAAGTGTGCAATGAACTTAAAGAACTGTTATATGAAAAGTGGGAACAGTAAAGGGCTGAAAGAGTTGAAGGAGGAGTAGCCATGGTTAGCAAGCCGAGGTTATTAATAGCTGTATTGAAAAGATTTGAATAGTTTTTTATATAGTTTTTAATAGAGGTGCGACCGCCGAGGTCTGCGTCGAGAGCAACCCAATCATCCGCTCTTTTTTCTCCGCAAGGCTTATTTTACGCAGGTGCGACCACCGAGGAAGACCTCGGCTTCTTCGAGAGCAATCCAATCATCCGCTCTCCTTCCATATCTTCTTGCTCCGCAAGGCTTATTTTACGCAACGTTGAAGACTTCTTTTTGATCAGGAAGAGGCTGTTTGATTTTCTCGCGTTTTTGAAGATCTCGGATGAATCCTCGGGGAGCATGTACTTAGGTATGGTTTTGAGGAGTTTCTCAGTCATGAAATACTCCTCGCACCATCTCCCAAAGTTCTCCTGAACCCAAATGATAACGTCATCCTCGATCGCCGCACGGTACATTTTAGGCTTTCTAAATATCTTCATCTTCAATTCATCGTTGTGCCCGAGCCTCCACTCATTACAGGCTGACTCTTTAGCGGTTTCTACGCTCCAAAATGAACCTAAGAACCGCTTGTCGTTGAAGTAAATCAACACTAGCATCGCGAAGAACGAGATGTACCACATGTAGACGAGAGATTCGACCAGCTCTCTGTTGACTCTGACTTTGACTTTTGGGGGCTCAGTTGCGAGTAGTGCATCTTCTTTGTCAATGTAAAAGTCCAAAGCGACAAAAGTCAGGCTGACTCCGAAAACGCTTGATAAGGTCCAATAAAGGCCACCGAGCTCTGAGGGCGACCTCATATGTTGACAACCTGTATAATCATTTACGAATTTGCAGACCATCCGATAGAGACCGGAAACGACCATTAACGTTGAGTAACATTTAATTGGTACGTAATAAGCCAAGTCGCAAGTCATTATCTTGTATAAAAAGAAAAGAGCCATGTCACAAGCCGTGTAGTATAAGAATAGGTTGACATCTACGAGGAAGATTAAGGCAACCGAAATTGTTCGTGATAGTGTGTAGAAGAAGTTTGAAGCTAATAGCAGAATGAACGAAACGCCTCGATTCCAAGGCGAGTTTGGGATGTAACCATAGAATCGAGGGTTGTTCTCGCGTTTCTTTGGGTCCGTGTCCAAGTCATATGAGATTGTTGCTGTGACATACGCCGTCGTCATGGCGCTCAGAAAGATACTTGTGAGCGCAGCTTTGCTGTGACCGTTTCGGATATACGCATAAGTTTGAAGAACACTTCCGGGCAGACATTCAGTGAAACACTCAATGACTCTCGTGGACACCAAGTTTTGTAACGGGTCCAACAATTCATCCGCCTGCCTCTTATGTCCTGAGGCTACCCGCCATGCATCAACTACTGGCTTTGCACCCGAGAATGTCCAAAGTAGATCCTTAAAAAAAGGCTTTCCAAGGCGACTTCGGTGTTGCAAGAATGCAACAACTCCTTGAATGAACCAGTTTGCCAACACCATTCCCAAAATACACCAGCCATAAAAAATTTGGTCGTCCCGGTCGTCCTGGCTTCTAGTGTCGTCCCGGCCTCTATCGAAGAACCTGGTCAGCATGTATACGTCACTAAATTGGTCAGTGAAGGAAAGAAACTGGGAAATAACGGTTAGTTAACGTCGTTGAATATATTGTCAAAATACTGGGAACTTACCCCTCCGGTCATTACGCGCAGCCGCATTCCCCAAGCGACGTTCCTCAGGATGTGCTGCCCGATTCTAACGATCATGGGGCGAAACCAGATGTTTTCCCTCTCAAATTGGATCATCGCGGGGTACTGAAGCAGCCAGCTGTCGGTTGCGTGGTCTGGGCTCAAGTTACACGCTAGTTGAAGACTAAGGCTTTTCCCGATGAGTTTTCCCTCCAGTTTACTCAAGTAAGGAAGGGCTGTTTCACACACCTCGTTGGGACAGAGCTCGTTCTTCATTACCTCAATCATCATTGGTTCAAACCAGGGGTGAAGGGCCACCAGCTCTTTCATGCTCTTGTAATGCTCGACCACGTCGATAACTCGAGCTTCATCCAAGGAGGACGATTTCCCCACGCGCAGTCTCGTTTTGGTCGTAAATAGGTCGGCCAGTTGTTCGCCTTCATCTTCGGCCAGCTCATTGTACAGCTTCAAGCGTAGGAAGTAGTCTTTCAAAAAAAGAACTCTCTTCATCTGGTACTTCATGTAGAATTTCTGCGCGACGCCTCCGATCGAACCGCTTTTACCGCCAGGGTTAATGTGACTAACAAACTTAACCTGCGTCTTTTTCTCGCCCTTCTGTTTGAATATCCAACATCCGGTAGTTTTCGCGCGCACTCTGTGCTCATTGGCGACTTCTGAAATGCTCCGAGTTAAACTGATCGCGCCCCTCTTCTGCGGCCTAAGTTTTGCACTTTGAGTATGTTTTATGGCAGGGCTCTCCTTGTCCACTGGACTGATGCTTAGTACCCACTCGTTCTTTCCAACCTTCTTGTAGATAAAATTGTTCATAAACTCGCGGTTTGAAACTCCAGCGAAGTGAACTACTTTGAGAGAACAGAGCGTGAAGTTGTGTGCGTTCTTGGTCTCGATGATGTTTTTAACTAGCGTGTCTGCTTTTTCGGACGCTCGGCTCATTACGTTCCATTGGAAGGCGAGGCATTCTTCCGCATCGGCTGACACCATGGTCTCATAACAACCCCAGAAGTGTCCTTTCTTGTCTTTTTTTAGGGCTTCCTTGACGCCTTTTTCTTTCTTGAATTTGGCGTCCTTGAACAAATTGAATAGGCTGTTGGCGGACGCGAGAGTCACGTCTTCGCTCGCGCTATATTTTTCTTCATCGGCCTTCTCAAAAAGGCGCATGTCGCGACTTCTTTGGGCCCTGTCTACATCTACGCCCCGATCAAAGTCCTTGTTCCTACTAGTCTCGAGAAACTCTAAAGCGTGTCTGCTAGCCTCCAGCTCAGCCCGGAACTTTCCTTTTCCCAAGCCGACGGAGTTGTTGAGGTCAAATTCAGCAAATGCTGTGGGTGGGTGGTGGTGAGCGGCGAGCGAAGCGAGCCGTGTTAGAATCGTTAAGCCATTTGCCACTCGCCACTCGCCACTCGCCACTCGCCACTCGCCACTCGCCACTCGCCACTCGCCACTCGCCACTCGCCACTTGCCACTTGCCACTCGCGTTTCCAGTTTTGTCCAGTTTTTCCAGCTCACCTGTGATGATGGTGTGCGCAATCTCGCCACCTCCGTCACTCTCCATGACCTCGGAGACGCCCTCCTTAAGCTTGAACAACATTCGTGCTGAGATTCTATCGTACTTCTTGACCTTGGGGTGCTCGTTGCACTCGTAGGACTCGACGACTATAGTGAGCTCGTGAACGCTATCTCTGTAGCAGAGGCATTTCGCCACTAGCTCGCGGGGCTTGCCGCTGCGTGGTTTTGCGATTTGCCAGAACTTGGAGTATCCCGGACTGACCGGGTGGTGGTCAAGGTAGAGGCCTCCGAAGAGGTAAAAGCTTTTGGCTGAATCACGCGACGCCATTGAAACGTGGTTGAAAACATCAGCTGCAACTTCCTCCAAAGTCCCATCATAAGAAGTCGTCGCTCGAACGATTGATATCTTTTCCTGCTTGCTCACGCTCATTTTGATGTACGCGTCTGAACCCTCAATGTCTCTGAACGACTCCGGGTGGATGTCGTCAAATCTGGTTTTGACATCTTCAACGATTTTCTTCGACGAGCGAAGCGAGTCGCATGAAGATTCGCGACAATAAGGAGTTAGAAACGAGAAGCGACGAAAGATCGGATTCGACGTTGAAGCTGACGCTACTTGCGCAATTTGTGTATAACAGCTAAACAGCGCTTTCTCACCTTCTCCCTATCGTTCAAGCGCACGTTATTCTCAAACAACAAATGCGCCATCGCGGTTCTGTTCCTCAGGTCAATATTATCATCACGAGAGAAACGCGCCTTGGCATCCAATATCGGTTTGAGCGACTCCTTAAACTTCATATTCTCCAAGATCCTCGGTAGACTCCCTCTCGAAGAAATGAACTGGATGAGTTCGATTTGGGTTTGGTTGGGGTTGTTACCAAGGCGGGAGAATTTAACGAGCTGTCGAACCACACCTCTGACTGCGTTCATGGAGGAACCGTAGTCGACGTCCATGTTTTCACAGGATACGCTTTCGTTGCTCATGAAGTAGGCGCCCTGGGGGGGGGGGGGGGGGGGG
>BLQM01000308.1:38201-69683 GCA_012489335.1 Triparma laevis f. inornata
GGGGGGGGGGGGGGGGGGGGGGGGGGGGGGGTTAGTGTTGGGTGTCGTGTAGGGTTTATAGGGTTTATATTATATCTCACCTCCTCCTCGTCGTCCTTCCAACAAACCTGCCTGCAGACAAACTCTCTTTTCCAGAAAGGCCACGGCACGTGCTTTATCGTCGCGATGGTCTGGTCATCGTAGTCCTCCGTGGACACTATGAGTTTAGCAGAATTCTTGGAGAGGCGGTGGATCGACATTCTTTCGTTGCTGCAGTAGTCGAACCACCAAGCGAGAGCTAGTTCGGGGCTGGGGGGTAGGAGGGGAGTTAGAATTGTGGTAGTTGGAGCGCCACGAGGAACGAAGCGACGAGCTTGGAATACCACAATTACGATCGCAATTCGTCTGAGCTAGTAGCTCCAGTCTAAACGCTGAAGTATGTGCTCACCTTGTGTCCAAAACGCTCTTAGCCTTCCCCGTCATCTCCCCCGATATCGTACGTGAACATAGGAAAGACGTCAGCGGGTCTCCTGACCTCATCGGAAACCACTGTCTCTCCGTCAGCAACTCCGTAGCGTTCTCTGACGCGACTGAACGCGCCTTTTCCGTTTCAGAAGAGGTTTGATTTATAATTTTCTCAACGAATTTCTCTCTAATCTCCGTATCAACAACCTCAGGCATACGATGATACTTCAATTGTAGTTCTAAAGCAACATCAAGATTCGCTGAAATTTTATAATCAATTAATCTCTGTGGTAGACTACCTCCAACGTCAACGTGAATGTGGTGAGTGTATTCGCAGACATTATTATTTAAAACTTTAAATTTGATAAGACCTGTTGTGAGGGCTTTTACGTAGTCGGAAGGGACGGAATGACTTTTATGACCTGCACCGAATTTAATTTCGAAATCTGAAGGTACATGAGCTAAATAATAAGTCTTCTCCTCTTCATCATGCCACCAAATCTGCCTCGCGTAAAAAATTCTATGCTTGAAAGGGATGGGGAAGCGCTTGCAGACGACTTGGTAGATTGTGTGGGGTTGGGTGGGGGAGGTGAAACCGAAGCGGGGGATTGAACCGTTTTCGGCGACGTGGAGTTTTAGACGTTCGTAGGCGGTTAGGTGCCACATCCAGGCGAGAGCTGAGGGGGGGGGAAAGGGGGGGGGGTTAGAGTTAGGTTTAGTGTTTCGGCTGTACGTTCAACCTCACCCTTAAAAGCCGAACAATCAATCTTCGCTGTCGCCTTCCCCCAAACCTCATCCCCGCTCGTACTCGTGAACTTCTGAATCGTAGAATTCAAGCTGCTCTTTATTCGAATCCATTGAGTGTGTTTGGAGAGCATTTTTTGGACGTTATTTTTTATCTCGACTGTGGAGAGTTCGAGTTAAATGTGTTAGTGTTAGAGAGAGCGAAGCTCGGATGTGTATGCAGACGTTCACGAATTCGTACTCGCACGTTCTCTAACTCGTTGACATCCGCTCGTCGCACACACCCACACAACTGACCTTCCTCTCCCGTCAAACTCCCCCTCTCCTCCTTCATCCAATTCTCCAGTCTCTTTTCATCCAAAACTTCCCCCTCATAAAAAGTAGCAAAACAACCTGGAACAACTTCATTCAACATTGTTAGAGTACGTTTACCTCTCCGTAGGTATTCATGATTCGCTGTACTTCTTGATGTGTTAATTTTCATAACGTTATTTTTAGGTGATGGGGGAGTGCTGGGTTTTGAAGTTCGGTTGGTGGTTAAGGTTGCGTTGGAGAGGTTTGAGAGCGAGGAACTTCCGGAGAGTTGAGTTGATGGACTTTTCTGCAAATAATTGTGTTAGAAATTGCACTTAAAAAAATATTCTAATCGCTGCAAACGTTGGCAACATTGATGAGAGGGTTGGCTTCCTAGGTGAGTTCAAAACGGCGAGGAAAGCTTCGCTCCTCGGTTAACGTTATCGCCCTCGAACGCGTTTCTCGTATGGCCGCTTCCCCTCGAACGCGTTCATGTCCTCATCGCGTTCTCCGCTCAGCTCTTCGTCGCACGCAGCAATCGCGCCACCTCAAATTCTAACCCCTATTCGCTTCGCTTCCACCATCGCTTCGCTCCTCCCCGACCACGCCAGCCCCCCGTAACTCAAATATTAACTAACCTCGTTCTCTCGATAAAACAAATCTAACTTCAACGCAGTCAATTCAATTCCGGACTCGGATTTGCAGGAGAGGGTGAAACGACCTGAGATGTTTATTGCCTCATATTTTGAGGTTTGGAAAAGGAAGCATTTGTCTTCTGGCGTTGGGGTGTAGTTGGTGATGTTAATTATTATCTGAAGGAGGGGGAGGGTGAGGGTGAGTGATAGGGAATAGGAAATTAATTATTAGAATAATTATTAGTGTTTGGTGGTGCGTGAGAGAGAGAGATAACAGGGCTAATTATTACGTTGTCTCGACGTGTGGCCTATCTGGACGTGTATTAATTGGTGAAACCGGCATGTGATTGGTTGGGAATAAAATGTAATGTAGTGAAGATACTGAGAAAGCTCACCTCAGATCTACCCTGACCCTCAGAATCTATATTAATATCTCCCCCAGAATCTCCCCCTCTTTCACTTCCTGAAACATTATTAACAACATCTATAAAATAACAACCCTTACTCTTTCCCTCATCACACACAAACTCCACAACCCTCCCTCTACTCAAAACAAACTCTTTAACCTCTGAGATCCCAGCATGTATTATCGAGGAGGAGTGTGTTATTATATAGTTTAAGTTTAAGTGAGAGAGAGATTGAAAATAGGAGGGGGCGTAGAAATCATTTAATAGGTAGGCAACTCCTTTGTCTTGGGGATTTATGGGCGGGGGGAGGTTTTTTTCTTGAGCTTGCATGGCCTGCATAGCGGGTGGGGTTGGGAGAAAAAGTTGATTAAAACTTTTACTGAGAGCGGGGTGGGAGGTGGTAGGGTGGGGGAGAGGGCGGTGCAGGAGGGGATATGTCGAGGGGTAGGGTTGTCGAAAGTTTTGTGGGGGTGTGGGCTAAGAGTTTGTGATGAATATCTTGCCAATCGGGGTTTGCCAGGCAGTTGGACCTGGGCCTCATCTCCTGAAAAAAGGAGGAACGGACCTGAAATACCACCTCAAAATCTGCTACGTGTCTCTTTGACTTTCTTTGAATTGTGCGGTACTTATAAGTAAACTACTTGACGATCCCTCCTTCCTCTCCTACGCTCCGGTCCCAACAACCTTTAATAATCAACAAAACTCCAAACGATCCTCCCAACATCCCTCTCCCTAATTTCCCCAATGCTCCCCCTACCCCTCCTAAACGTTCTCCTAATAACCCCCCTCCTCTTCTTATCCAATACCCTATCCCAACCGATAAACTACTCCTTCGATTTAAACGATAAATGGGAAGGGAATTGTCCTCCAGGTTGGAACTCGACTCTGTCGGCGCATCTGAAACACAGCGATCGGTGGAATTTCGTGTGCAGGACTAATGAGGATGTGGGGGGGATTTGGCCGGATAATAATTTGTATCAGGTAGGGATTGGTGTGGGTATTTTGGGGTGTTTGAACGTTTAAGTTATAAACTATTTGGACTAACACAGTCGAGACACATGACACACACATGACACACACATGACACACACAAACACACACAAACACACACACAACTTCGCAGCTATTCGTCAAATCAACAGGCATGCCTGATCACGTTTCTGAAACGGACGGGACCGTCTCAACGCCGACTGCGGCGCAGCTGTCGTACAAGATTAAAATAGCGAAACCTCTACCTTCACTAACATCTCATGTTCTCCGCCAGAATCCTAGCAACGTTAATACGCTTGGTATAAATATTCCCGTCGGATTCGCAGTCAACGGTGTTCCTTTTTATAGTAGCTTAACTTCCAACAACGTGGAGTACGTTCAAGGGAAGGGGGTTAAGAAGGCACATGACGACTGCATGGGTTATTATTCCTCAAATAATGAGTATTATTACGCTACTGCTCCGCCGTGCCTGTTTGCGACAGCGGATGGGAAGGGACAGGGGAAGGATTGGGAGGGGAAGTATGATGGTTACACGTTTGGGAACGGGTTTGGGGAGTTTATTAGGGGGGATGATAGTAGGTTGAGGTGGAGTAGGAAGATGGAGGGGGCGCCATTTGTTATTGGGATAGGTGAGAGGGGGAAGAGAATATAGGTTTCTCATTATACAATGAATTGAATCTAACACCCATCGCCGCAGCGCTGGACGGATACTTCATTTACTCGCCTTTTGATTCGAACGGAGAGGAACACACAGGACTTGACAACTGCAACGGGAAGGAGTACAACGGGACGTACGCGTACTTTTCGACCCTGCACTTTCCGTACACCGTGGGGTGCTTCGGCCCTGGGGTGACGGAGGACACTGTACTCAACACAACGATTACAACGAGCAGCACGACCAAGTGCAAACCGGGGAGGTACGCGAGGGATGTCAACCACAAGCAGTGCCTCCCGTGCCCTGCGGGGAGGTTTAACAGCGATGGAGGAAGCTGCAAGAACGGAGTGTGCGACGGATTCACGGACGGGCAGTGCTCGGGGATGTGCGAAGAGGGATACTTCTGCCCGCCAGGGAGCTCGTCGCCGAGGGAGCAGGCATGTGGGGGCGTTCGGTACTACTGCCCTGAGGGCAGTAAGGAGAGGAGTGTCGTGGACGCGGGCTACTATTCCACGCCGTTGGATGAGGCCGAGGAGGTGAGATAAAGGGTGGAAAGGACGAAGCTGATAGTATTGGTAGTAGCTGGTCTCCGCTATTTTCGTCGTTACTTAATTTTAACTCTTCAATGCTCCTCGCTTCGCTCGTCACAGTTCGGCGAGTTCAACGGCACGAGGAGCCGCGAGGGCAGGAAGAGAATGATCAACAGCTTCACTAGAACGTCTCAGACGATTTGCCCACGTGGGTACTTTTGTAATGGGGATGGTCACAGGAGAGCATGCTCCGCAGCTGGAAGTTACGGGAATGTGACAGGTCACACCAACAGCTCTTGCAACGGCGCCTGCCCTCTGGGGCACTACTGTTTGCCCAGCGTGGGGAATCCCATACCGTGTCCAGCAGGCACCTACGGAGGGGAGACGGGGTTGAAGAGTGCGGGGTGCAGCGGGCTGTGTGACAAGGGGTTTTATTGTAACCCTAACAGTACCTGGAGTACGCAGGCAGCCTGTCCGGCCGGGAGATATGGAGGGGAGGAGGGGTTGAAGACGGAGGACTGTAGTAGTAGTTGCGACGGGGCGGGGGGGAATTGCGACCCCACTATTTGCGAGCCCGGTTATTACTGCCCGAGCGGCAGTGTGAGTGGGAAAGAGAACGAGTGCGGAGGCGAGGGTGTTTTCTGTCCGAGGTAAGTAAAGTAGACCGAGCGAACGAACGAATTACTCGTTACTCAATTCTAATTCCTCTTTGCAGCGGGTCCGGAACGCCAACGACGGCAACTGCAGGGAGTTACACGACGGGGAGCTACAGTATTGAGGGGAAGCCGCAGAGCGAGTTTGACGTGACTAGGAGGTTTGACGAGGCCGTGTGCGAGAAGGGACGGTTCTGCGTAGCTGGCAAGAAGGACCTCTGTGCGCCGGGCCGTTACGGCAGCAGCACCGGCAACATCAAGCCCAACTGCGATGGGCCTTGTAAGGAGGGCTATTACTGCCCCGAGGGGAGCACGAGCGAGACCCAGATTAGGTGCGGCGGGACGAACTTCTACTGCCCTCTGAATTCAAGCGTTCCGCTCGCGGTGCCTGAAGGCTACTACAGTAAGCTCGGCGGGGTGGACACGAGGAGCGACGCTGAGCAGTGCCCGGCTGGAAGCTACTGCGTCAACGGAGTTGCGAGGCTCTGTCCGTCTGGGAGGTATGGTGAGACTGTTGGTTTGAAAACGGGGGAGTGCGCAGGGCCGTGCAAGCAAGGGTTCTACTGCGAGGAGGGAAGCACCAGTTTTACGCAGTCGGCGTGCCCAGTGGGGAGGTACGGACTAGGGGGGAGCGGTGACAGCACGTGCAGCGGCAAGTGCAAAGCGGGGTACTACTGTACCTTGGGGAGCTGGAGTGTGACGCAGCTGCAGTGCGGAGGGGACATGGTCTACTGCCCGGAGGGGAGTGGACTGCCTTTGAACGTGACGGTGGGTAGCTATTCTGTTGGGGGGAACAGCACGACGAGGGTTGGTGAGGAAGTGTGCGCTGTGGCAGGGCACGTGACACCGGCTGGAGTGTACACAGTGAAGAACGACGCAGGAGATCTCAACGGCTGCCCCAGTCGCACCAGGAGCGAGAACGACGTTGGCGTGAGGCCCAGGCCGGCGCAGCTCATCGACATCGACGTCGTCACCGACATCTTGAACACCCCGGGGCAGCACGTTCACGTAGATTACAACATCGATCCTGAGAACGAGTTCAAGTACGAGCAGGGGTATCCTGGGAATGTATAAATGGGGGTGTGTGGGTGGGTGCTGGAGTAAATAGTGGAAGAAATGAAGTTTTTAGAGTAGAAATTAGTGATATTTTTTTCGGTGTGCGTTATGTGTGGAGTTGAGTGTGGGATATTTTTGAGGGAAGAAGAAAAATCACCAAAGATGTTCGAACTTAAACTTCGTCAGAATTGAAGTTTGACTTCCCTGAATCTTACCCACGTAATTAGATAAAAATCTTCGTCGCATCGCGTATTGTCCAACGTTTTTCCCTTAGCGGTATACTTTTATGATTTGAGCAATTGTTTACATCTTTCTTATACACGTCCTCTCGCATTTTTGGCAAGGTTGTCCTGGCAGAGTATTGCACTGCAGAGCATCGCCAAAATCCTGTCGAAATTGCATTCATTTAAAAGATACTCTCGAAAATATTCCATTAACGAACACAATATCCGCACAGGTAATACGTCTTCCAGCCGCTAACCATTGATTTCGCTTTATAAAGCGAAAGAACAAGAAGTAAATTACTATTAATGCGCACCTGCTTGATGCTGCCCTGCCGCCCGCCCTGCTCTTGGTTACTTGTGGCGCTGATGACGATTCCAACATGCTCACCTGTTCGAACCTGGCGCCATTATGACCGGTACTGATGGTCGAGCTCATCAACCCCGCGTCTACAATGATTTTGACTTTTACAGGTAGACGCTACCATCTGGTGGGCAACCCCTTTGCTTGAATGCTCTGTACGCAAGCCGTTTCCGAGCCAAAATAAGCGTTGCTTCTAAAACCTAAGACCCAACACTCCACCTCCGAAATCCCCCTTCCAGACCTCTTCCGATCCTCTTTTCTCCTACTCCAAAGACGATCTGATCAACATGCTCCGAACCAAGCTCCGAACCGAAAAAGAGAAAAATAAAGCGCTCTTCGAAGGAAGAGACGCAAACAGGGACCACTACCAAAGCGTCATCTCCGAAATTAATAGCTCGTCCACGCTGCAGTCGAGGCGGAGGAAACTTGATCACGCTGCTTCTTCGGGGCAGCCGCTGGATCGAGACGACAGAAAGGTTAAGGTGAGCAACGCTATCATCGCTACGCTGCCAACGCTACTTATTTCTAACCCCACGTTAACAGAGGGGCAACAACGGCATGCTCATCTACGACACGACCACCAAAACCGTAACCGTAAGTAAGGAAATCCACGAGGAGCCTGCCGTAGTTTTCGAGTCCCTCAAGACGTCGACGTTGAACCCCGGAAGCGATACGCTGAACCAGCAAGTTTTAAAAAGCTCTCCCGACGAAACGATCGCGTACTGGTCCTTCTACGACCAGAAAAAGTTCTACGAGCTCCTCCTCCTTCTAAAAGTAGAAATGCTCTCCGCCTCCGAGATTAGAATCGGAGTGACGTCCATCAAGGAGGAAGAACTTGACAGGTGAGGCTCTGCGAGGAGCGAAGCGACGAGCTGGGAATATGATAATTAAGGTCGCAATTCGTCTGCACTAGTAGCTTTAGTCTAAGCGCGCAAGCCTCTTTCTTCGCTAGGTAATTCTAACTCGTTAACTTCAAACTTTGTACGACTCGCTTCGTCGCAGCACTTGCCTTCCCGTCCCCCCACCTCCGTCTTCTTCTTCTACGCGTCACTTCGGATTGATCCTCAATAACGGAACGATAACTCTAATGCCGCTCATGTTTGGTCAGACGTCGTTCACGTTCACTGCTCAAATTGAAGTTGAGCAGCTATTAGATTTCGACGGAAATCAAAACCGCGGTACTAACATTTTCACAGGACTCACGAATACGAGCAAGATGAAAAGTGGGAGCAAGGCGGTAGGGACAAAAACTGCGAAGAGAGGAGCGTTAGGTGTTAACACTGACAGGTTGTTCTGTAAGATCATTGCTCTGCTCTACGAGCGCTTTAAAAAGGAGGACGTTATCGACGCTAGGAGGACGGAGAACTTCATCGAGAACATTGACAACGCTCCACCGTTGACGGAGGGCGAGAGAAAGCAGATCGCGGAGGCGATGAAGTTGGTCGAGGAGGTTTCTTCTAAGTCGAAGAGGGTCGCAGGGACGGTCAGCGAATCAGTCGAGAAGTTCCTCTATAAACCTGAGGGAGGAGGGGGCATCGTGGGGATGACTGTGGCGAAGGTAAAAATCAGTCTCGTCATCTGTTAGGGATGTTCGAAGCAGTCTCACCATCTGATAGGTTTCGAAATCAGCAGCGCTTTCGTCGTTATTCTCAATACTAACTCGTCATCGCTTCGCTCATCCGCTCCGCTCATCCGCTCCGCTCAGATGGACGTGTCAGTGACACGCTTATTCGCATGGATTTGGCTGCTCGACACTTTCACAAGGAAGGCCGAAGAAAATGATAAGAAGATTCGCGAAGTATGGAACAAGAACCTCGATGGCACGAGAAGTCTTCAATGCAATCTCTCGGTAGCGCTTCCGGGAGGTTTCAAGGACAGGCTATTCGAGGTGAGGATTTGCACGTTCAGATTTGCACAATTATCTTAATATTTGCGCCTATTCTGACACCTCTTCACTCGACCAGAGTTGGGTAACATGGGAGGAGCTGATTAACGAAGAGGGGCAGCGCACTTTCATTATCGCATTTGCGCCAATGGAGACGTACGAAGGGACACACCACGAGGTTACCGGGGCTGAGAAGATGGTAAAAGCTACGACCAAAGGCGTCTATATCGTCAAGGAGCTCACCAAGAACACGTGCGAGTGCACGAGGGTGCAGCAGGTCGATTTCAAAATTTCCTCGGCTTTGCCGGCGAGCGTGTTGGATTTAATTGTCAAGAAGCAACTGGGGCGTGCCAATGAGATGCAAGAGAAGTTTAGGCGCAACGGGAAGGAGGTGGATAAGGAGAGGGTGGCTGCTCTTGCGGGGGAAATGATAGAGCGGAGGGGAAAGCCGTTGATGGCAGACCAAATGCCAGTTTTCGAGAGTTGTGAGGAGATCTTAGGAGACGGGGGGGGGTAGGGGTGGAAGGCGCTGGAGTCGACTAGTCAAGACGTTGAGATGTCGATGAAGTACTTTCCGCCCAAGAAGGGCGAGAGGAGTATTGGGACGGGAAAGGTGGTGGGCGTCGTCGACTGCTCAGCGGAGGAGGTGAGACGCAGCGAGGAGCGAAGCGACGAGCTGGGAATACGACAATTACGGCCGTAATCCAACTGCACTAGTAGCTTTAGTCTTAGCGTCGATGTTACTTTCGTCGTTACTTAATTCTAACTCGTTATCGCCAATCCTCATGCGACTCGCTACGCTCGTCGCAGGTCGCGGCTTGGGTGATGGACGTTTGCAGCAACAAGGGGATGCGGAGGAACGTGAAGGAGGGAGGAGACCTGGCAAGACTCGAGCTGAGGGAGAAGACGAGGGTGAACGAGCGGACATTCGCCACGGTGAAGAAGATGCCGTTCATTCTGAATAACAGGGAGTTCGTGCTCAGGTTTATTTGGAAATCGGAGGAAGGAAAGGTTTTGGTCGCCCTCGAGTCGGTCGACGATGAATTTGACTACGGGGTGAAGCTGAAAAAGACCAGGGGATTCACGAGAGGTCTGTGGCAAATAGAGGATCTTCCAGTACGCGGTGGAGCTAAGCAGTGCCGAGTGACATACGTCTTGAAACTCGACGCTGGAGGAAACATTCCAACCTGGGTCATGGACAAGAAGATGCCTTTAGCTTTGAGCGTCGTTCAAGAGGCGATCGACGAGTTCAGACAGGACGAGAAGGTCGATGCTGTGGAATTAGAAGAGAAGGCGACCTTGATGAGGGGGCGCTGGGAGGACGAGGTGTACAGCGATGAGGAGGTGAGGCACTGGGAGGATGATTTGATACAAGTTGCCCATCACGCAGCTGCTGTTCTAACTCGCTGCTTCGCTTCTTTGGCTCGCTCGTGGGCTCGTGGCAGGAATGTGTGCTAGAGAAAGGCAAATCGACCATCGTGGCCATTGAGAGCAGTTCCGACCTTAAAGTGATTCCGTCAGGCGACCCGCTAGTAACCATCAAGGCTGCTCATCTCGAAGACGACAAGCTAGTAACAGGAATCATAGAAGGCGTGGTAGACGGGGAGATGGAGAAACTCGCAGCCTTTGATTGCCTCAAGATGAGCAGAGAGGCGACGAAGAACTTCCACAAGGGAAGAGGCATGGAGAAATTCGTCAAACAGGTGAACAGCCATAGACAGTATTATGCAAATACACGCAACCTCAAGGTCCCCGGCTTCAAGCACAGAGAGTGGAGACTCTTAGGTATTTGGAAGAAAGAAGGAGAGAACAAGATGATCGTATGTTACGACGACACAGACGCTCTGGATGAGGAGCATTCACGAGACCCAAATGTTGTCGCTGCTTCTGCTCGCACCATCTGGGAATACGAACGTCTTCCCGAGGTCGAGGGAAATCCTCAAACAAGAGTGAAGTTTGTAGCCCGCGTTGACGTAGCTGGAGGCGTTCCAAACTTTATCATGAACAAACTAGTCCGGAGCGTGGGCAAGTCGTTGATCAATATGAGGAAGAAGTTCGACAAGAGCTTGGAGATTGACGCTGGTCGAAGAGCGGTGATCGTCAAAAAAATCAAGCTTCAAGAGGAAGCAGGGGGGGCGGAAGCTTTGGCGCAGTTTGAAGCGTTGTTCAAGGAGAAGATAGAGTGGGAGCGGCCATCTAGGAGCTTTGGAATGGCCGATAGCAAGGTCAATGCGGAAGCTTTCGGTGGGCGAGTTTGGGGTAAGACGAGCTTGAACGTTCAAGCTGATATGGAGGAGGTTGCTGCGTTCTTGTGGGACTTCGGCAGCCGCGCCAACGTGGTTATTAGCGGTGATGTCGAGAGGACCTTCGAAGAGGTCGACGAGGGAGGCGGTTTCAAGAAAGTTGTCAGGCGACGCCAACAACTTGACAGCGCCTACGCCGGTCATCATCACGACCGGTCATTCGAAAGTGAGATGACACTCCAAAGGGTTGACAGGGATACGATAATATTTCTCGTATCGCCTACTGAAGGAAACGATTTTCATGTAAGGAGCTCAATGGTGATCCTTGGCGGTTCAATAGGGACCGTCAATGCAAAAGAGACCGTGGCGATCCGGCTGAGACGATTAGGCGGTGGAAGGACGAAATTGGAATACGCCTGCGACCTCGAAATTGGGTTTGGAATTAGTCATAGATCCGCCAGGCATTTCATCGAGCGACGGCTAGAGGACATCGCAGAAATTTCAATATACTTCCAGAGGCTGGTGCCGTTGGTTGAATATACTGTGGAGGATGGAAAAACGCTTGGTCACGATCTGCTGTGGAAAGCTGAAAACTCTAAGCAAAGGGTCCAGAGGTTGAAGGAGGTTGTCGAGAAGAGTCGAGCGTTGCGGGAGCTGAGTTTGAAGTACCCGTGGATGCAAGCGATGATGGCCAATATACTCGAAGGTAGTGTGGCCATGAACAAAGCAGTGAAGACGAAGCTGATTTGCGTAAGCGAGGCCGAGGGTATGCAGATGGGGAAGAATCTCGTACCTTCGCTCATGATGGAGCAGCTCGCTGAAGCTGGTGTGAATGAGTGGCGGGTACAGAACCGAGCCGTCAAAGAGCTGATGAAGGACGAAGTGTGGTTTGGGCCAATGACCATCGTGATTGGAAAAGGAATCGTGAAGTCGGCGCCGTGGGGGTTGATGGCTCGAGTCATCGCTGGAGCCGTGCTAAGCGTGACTGACCTCATTACGGACTTGTTCGTGCTGAGGCAGTTTTGGGTCGTAGGCGAAAAGATGTTTAAGTACAGGAACGCAACTTTGGCTAGTCTGGCGACGTCGATTATATTGCAGCTGCTTGTGGTTCTTTTACAGAACCGTAAGAAGGGGGTGCGGAGGATATTGAAAGAGGTGGCGATTGTCATTGCAGGAATGAAGCCGGCCGTCGATGCGTTCAGGGTCGCGAGCGGAGCGGAGCAGGAGAAGAATACGATGCTTGATCCCACTACGGAGATGACGTCCTGTAAAGTGGTTGAGATGTTCGCTGAGAGTATTCCCGGAATCGTAATTCAGACGAGTGCGATCATAAATGATCTAAACTCCGGCGAATCTGTCAGTTGGACGATTTATCTTTCGCTGGCAGTATCAATATTAGCAACCGGCTTCGTGAGCGCGACGCTATCCTATGATTGGGACACGGCTCCAAAAAACAGGGCGGCCATGCCAATTTACTACGGATACATCCCCGACAGCGCAAGGGTTAGGGCAGTTATGTTCATTTCACTCATGGGAATTTCTTCGGTTAAAGTACTTCTGACGGCGTTGCTCATTGTTTGCTTAGGGTCGATCAAAATGATCTACGTCTTAATTTTCATCGGATTCGACATGCTGATTTACTTGGTTTTGAAAGCAGTGCGAGGGGATTTCCGTTATTGGATGCCTGTAGACGGCTTGGTGGGCTTGGCGCTGTCACTATTAGTGAGGGTGGTGGTCAAGTTCATCGTAG
This sequence comes from Triparma laevis f. inornata, assembly GCA_012489335.1. Taxonomy (NCBI): domain Eukaryota; class Bolidophyceae; order Parmales; family Triparmaceae; genus Triparma; species Triparma laevis. Next base: position 51,073 of record BLQM01000308.1, read on the forward strand.
ACTTTGCTGGAATTTTTCAATTTCGTCATCCAAACGAGGTGAGAAGATTACCGGATTGAACGTGAGGAGGGGGTTCATTCTAACTCTGTACGCTTGCTCCTCTATCTCAGGTTGGAGGGCTATACTTCACGCTGAATCTATTTACGCCTGTAATAGGATTAGCGTTGGTGTTGAATTTGATGCCCGCCGAGACTTTTAATGAAGTGACGGCGGAGCTCTTGACAAAGCTTGCCGTTGGTTTGGGGGGAGGGTTGCTGTTCTTACTTGGCTTGTCCTTTACGTTGATGGACGAGAAATATCGAAAGACCTTTTTAAGCGTCGAAACAGGCGGGCAATTTACGAGAAGAGGGTTCTTGGAAGGCGATGAAATCATGAAATCCGATTTGATTTGGAACAACGAGGTCCAATGGTACCCGATTAGAGGCAAGGTGGAGGCTTGGATTAGAGCTGGGTGGTGGAGGTGGGAAGAAAAGAAGCCGGAATGGTTCACAGACGACTGGAAGGCGAATGTACCGAAGTATATGATTCCGGAGAGGGGGGGGGGGGAGACGGTGGCAGTTGCAGTTGAGAGAGAAGAAAAGAAGGACGTTGTCGTTGGGGGTGGAAAAGCAGTAGTTGGGGGTGGAAAGGCACAGGGCGGTCGTCGCAAGAGCTTTATCGGCCCTTTTATAAATCGGAAGGAGAACAACAAGGTAGCTCCAGACGGAGAGCAAGAGGTCCAGGAAATGGATGTGCAGGAATTCAAGCGAGAGATGGAATGGAGAGGAAGCATAAATCTGTAATTACTTACGAGCAAATATTTTTATATTTTAAATGCGCACGTTGAGTTTGTGGTGAAATTTATTGTTACAAATCTATGTGTGTCAATTCAATTACTTTCATCTCTTCTGCCCGCCCCTCTTCCCCCAAACTCACTTCATGTCGAACCACTTCTGGATGTGCACGCGGCTTGGAGGCAAGTCTTTGGCTCTCTCTTTGTCAACAATGTCGCGGCCCGTCAAGCAGAAGTTCTTGGACAGCCCGTTCGCCATCAGCTTCGCGGGTCCGACCACCAGATCCCCCTGAGGCGTCAGCACCAACCTCTCAATAACGTTCGCGCTCCAGTCCTCCCAGTCCGCCATGTAAATCACGTGGAGACGCTCCTCTTCCAGCCTCTTCTCCTCGGCCAGCTGCTCGTCGGTCTTTGACCAGTCCCTGAACGCGTATGGGTCCACCTCGATGACCGGCTCCGCTGGGCACTTCCTAATATCCAAATCCTCCAACATGGGCGCTCCCAAGAACAAGTGATAATCCATGCTCCTCGTCGTATCGTACGCACAAATCCTAACCCCGCCCTTTCTGCTCTTGAACACACTCACGATGCACCAGTTCTTCCCCAACTTCTTCCCCTTCTTAACCACCGGTTTATCATCCATCGAGAAAAGCTTCTGCCTAACGAACTCCAAATACTCCTTCTTCTTCAATTTCTTAATAGTAACAGTGTTCGTATCCGGATCAAAAACCCTCTCCCCCGGCATCTCCACCCCCTCCTTCTCGATCAACTGTATAAGCTCCTCCTTCGTCATATCCTCAATCCCGCTAAGATGATGATGAGTTCTCTCGAACTTCTCAAGTTCATTCAACGTTTTTTGTGCCGCCCCCGAGAGCCTACTCCGAGGACTAGGAAGAACACGGGTAACAGGAGGATCAACAACCTGCGACGAGCAAAGCGAGTCGCATGAGCGATTGGTGTTGCATAATTAGCCGAGTAAGTATTGCGTAGCGGTGATTGTGGCGTAAATATCTAGCCTGAAACTACACTACCAGCGCAGTCGAATAACGAATGGAATTAACGCATTCCCATCTCGTCGCTTCGCTCTTCTCATCTTCTCACCTTCTTCATCAAAACCGGCTCACTCAAACTCGCCTTCATACTCCTACTCCCACTCGCCCCCGTACTATTCCTACTCGTCAAATGCCTATTAACCATAAGCCTACTCATCGATTTCCTGTGCGTGTCTTTAGTGTCACCTCCGAAATCGTAGAAGTCGTTTGAGGGTTTGAAGTTTGAGGGGTTGTTACCGCGAGTGTAACCGCGGGGGTGGGAGGCTTGCCAGACGAGGAAATCGCGGTAGGTATTTGCGTCTTCTAGGTAGCTTTCCATGAAGCCTGGTGTTGGGGGGGGGGGCATTTACGCGTAGCGAGGCGGAAAGGGGGTTAAAATAGACGCTTGAGATTTACCGTCAAAGGCGTTCGTCCTCCATCGCACCTTTCGTCCTGAAAAAAGCCCTCTTCTCCCTCTCAATAACATCCCTATGCCTGCTATTAAAACTAATAGGATCAGTAACCCTCGCCCTCGGTTGATTCAATTCCAAAGCATACAACTTCTCCGCTCTCCCCGGTTTATCAGGTACATCTATTAAAGTGCTAGTAGTGCTCGTCATAGGATCGAATCTTTGAGCTGTGGAGGATTGACGGGGAGGGGAGGAGAGGCCTATTATGTTCATTTCGATTGCGGAGATTCCGCGGAGGGTTTTGGGGGAGGTTAGTTTGGAGTAGCGGGAGGAGGGAGGGTTGACGGCGGTGGCGGGGGAGAGCTGCCACCAGGAGGGAGAGTCGGAGGAGATTAGGGCGCCGGTCATGGTGGAGCGGAGGGGTGAAAGTTGGGGGAGGCTTTGCGGACCCACGGGCAGTTGAGAGAATGAGTTAGATGGGAGGGGGTTTGGGCTTATACGTCAACGGATGGGGGTTTTGAAAACTTTTACGTGCGTATCCTTTTAGGCTTGGTTCTGCCAGGCGAAATAAACGTTGGTATTGAGGCGGTAAAGAATTTCTAGTAGATTGCGTGCAAAAAGTGTGGTAATCCTTGGAAAGTGAACTGTCGAAGGCAAAAAGCAATACTGATTTTGGCAAGCAAAATTGTTAGTAGAGTGTATATTTCACCACAACGTTGACATCTACCTACAAACGTTGCACCGCTTAACGCTCTATCTCCTTCAGACCCCTCTCCATACTCCTTTCCCGATCCTACGCCTCCAAACAATCACAATCAGGTTCCCCCCTCCGAACAGTTTTGATCAGATTGTCTCCAATTAAATCCCTCCTCCTCCTCTCCTCGTCCCTCTCCCCCAATAATTCCAATTAATCCCTCAACATGTCAGGATGGATGATGGACAGTTTGATGACGCGTGACAAGCTTAAAGGTTCGGATAAAGAACCTGGCCATGCACCAAGGAAGATTAGGGAGGGAGGAGGAAGGAGGCCTGCTAGTTTAAAGACGGGGATGAAGGGAGCGAGCCCTAGCAGCGGTGAGTTGTTGCTGTGTTTGCGTGTATACTTAGTGCACACCCCACCTCGTAATACGACGTTCAGTGCGAACAGAGGTCCAGCCAAGGCTTACTGTAAGACAGTACACTAACCTCGTGGCCCGTTCCCGCGGTGAACGTGATATCCCTCAACGAAACCACTTATTTTTGGGCGATATCGAGCTAAATTCTAGAAGCAAAGGAATCCTGGGAACCACATTCTAACAATTATCGTTTATTGCGGCCACCACAGCCTCCAGTCAAACCCTGTTGTCCCACAAAAACTCCCTCTCCGCCTTCTGGGAACACGGCGACGACGGTCATGACCGTCAAAGAGACGCCCTAAAACAACACTCCCTCCGCCACAAAGGCAAACACGTCCACAAGACCCTCTCAGCGTACAAGGTCAAGTACACTGTCATGAGTAAGGATAGCAAGCATTTTTTGGAGTTGGTTATTCAGAAGATTATGCATTGTTGGAGGAGGAAGCAGGTTTTGACGTTGATGAAGGGGTTTCATGTTTGGAAGGAGGCGACTTTGACGATGGATTTGGATACGGCGAGGCAGGTTAAGGAGCTTAGGAATAAGGTGAGAAAGAAGAGAAAGAACGTTATGAGAACAACGTCAACGTTAATTCCACGTCACCATCATTCGCTAACTCCATTTGCTAACTCCCAACTCTCTAATGTCTCAATAGCTTATCCAAGCCAAGTCGCAGATTTCCATGTTCAGTCAAGAGCTGCTGGACGAAACAGAGGCCAACCGTCTCACGCCGGAAGAGGCTGAGCAGGTCATGGCCGAACGCTGGCAAGGTGAGACAACTATTTTGACACCGTCACCCTCACCCCCCACCCCCCAACCCCCATCCCCCTCTAACACCCACTCACACTACCCCCTCCCCCGCTCCTCCCTCCAGCCCGCATGGCCGCCGACCGGCAAAACCGCCTCCGCCAAATGAACAAAATGATCTCCATGCTCCGCCACAAATCCCTCTTCTCCACCTATACCTCCTGGAAGACCCTAACCCAAAAGTCTAAAACCGAGAGAACCTCCCGCCTTAAATCAACCAAAATGTTCATGAACAATATGATTAACAATAAGTTACAAATGAGGTGGAGTCAGTGGAGGGAGATGGTTAAGGAGAGGGTGAAGTTGAGGAAGTGTATTAGGAGGTTTATGGGGGGGAAGAGGCAGAGGATGTTATATGGAGGGTTTAGGATGTTGAGGAGGAATATGGTGGAGGAGGAGATGGAGGAGGGGAGGTTGGAGAACGCGAGCAGGGAGGAGGTGAGAGGAAAAAAACTTTATTCGCTTAAGCGGATTTCAGTATTCACCGAATAACAACTAACACGGGCTCGCTTCGCTCGCTCGCTCGTTCGCTTCGCCGCAGCTCGAATCCGAGATCAAATCGCTCAACGCTCAACTCCAACTAATTCAAACCCAAATGGGCGACATTCAGCTCGAAAAGCGCGCGCGCGGCATGCGCAACATGGAGCGCTACGTCGCCATGTGGAAGAACAAGTCCCTCGTATCCTCCTTCTCCTCCTGGAGCAAAAACGTTATCGAAAGGAAGAGGCAGAAGAACCTTCTCAAGAAGACCATCTCTAGGATGGCGAACGCGAAGCTAGTAGCGTCGTTCGAGCACTGGATGTCGTACGCGGCCTTCGTGAAGAGGCAGGGGTATTTGGGCAAGAAGGTCCTCACTCGCCTGACCAACATTAAGACCTCCTCGGCCTTCTCCAAGTAGGCGCTGTCCGTCCGTCGGCAGAAGGAGCTAGAAAACAAGGCCAAGGAAGCGACCACCGCCACCTTCATGGAAATGGAGGACATCATCACCGAGCTCCAGGCCAAGGTCGAGAAGTACGAGGGCAGCAAGCAGACGAACGAGGAACTCGAAGGAAAGGTCGAGATGCTCGAGTCTCAGCTCGCTCTCCTCCGAGGTCAACTGGGTTCCGCCAAGGTGAGACGCAAGGAGGAGCGAAGCGACGAGCTGGGAATACGACAATTACGGTCGGAATTTATCTGCGCTATTAGCTTTAATCTAAACGCACAAGCCGACTTCAACCGCACCCGATTCTAACTCGTCAACGTCAATCTTCATGCGACTCGCTTCGCTTGTCGCAGGCTTCCCAAGCCGAGATGGCGCAGAAGAACGCTAAGAAGCTCATTCAGACCATGATCAACAAGGCCCTCACGACTACTTTCATGGCCTGGAAGGGCGAGGCCGGCAAGGGCAGGGAGAACAAGATGAAGGCGAAGAGGTTCATCGTGAAGATGAGCAAGGCCTCCATGTACCGCTGCTTCGCGGCGTGGGTCGCAGACCACCAGGAGGCCAAAAAACACAAGAACATCGTGAAGAAGTTCGTCGCCCGCATGAACAATAGTGTGGCCATCAGGATCCTCACCACTTGGTCTACTTACTGCAAGGAGCGCAAGAAACACAAGACCATGCTGAAGCGGTTCGCGACCAGGATGAAGAACTCGCAGGCGCTCGCGGCGTTCGTCAGCTGGCTGGAGTACCTCGAGCTCCGCCGAAGGTTGAAGTACCTCGCCAACAAGATCATGAACAGGCTAGAGAACGGGAAGCTGTTCGCAGCCTGGCAGACGTGGATGGTCCACGTGGACGAGTTCAGGGAGGAGCAAGTGCGCCTCGAGGAGGACCACTACATGAACGGTCAGCAGGTGAGGAACTGCGAGGAGCGAAGCGACGAGCTGGAAATGCGTCAATTCCGTTCGTCATTCAACTGCGCTAGTAGCGCCAGTCTAGATATCGACGCCACTATCACCGCCACACAATTCTAACTCGTCAACGCCACCCTTCACGCGACTTGCTACGCTCCTCGCAGAAAATGGAGCGCAAGGCCAAGAGAGAGAGGGCCCGTCGCATGATCCAGAAAATTATGAACAGGACGCTTTCCACGTGCTTGAACGCGTGGAAGGATTACACCAGTCAAGCGAAGGAGGATAGAATAAAGATAGCACGCTTCCTCAAGAAGGTGAGAAACTGCGAGGAGCGAAGCGACGAGCTGGGAATGCATTAATTCCGTGAACATTAAGTTACCAACATTCTAAACTAACTCATCGCTTCGCTCCTCGCTCGGACTTCGTCCTCGCCTCGCTAATGCTCCTCGCTACGCTTGTCGCAGCTGCTGAACCGACAGATCGCCGGATCGTACGTTTCGTGGCTGGAGTACGTCCAGCTGAGGAAGTTCCTGCGAAACTTCATGAAGAGGATGATCGGGGGCAAGGTGATGAACACCCTCCGACACGCCTGCAAGCAGTGGAGGGAGTTTACCGTTGAGATGCGCAACCTCGAGATCGAGCACGGCGCCAACAGCCTGCATGAGCTCGTCGATTCTTTGTCCCAAAAGGTGAACGAGCTAGAGTCCAAGAACAAAATATTAATGAACTCGCCCGGAGAAACCAAGCGGGCCAAGATGGAGGCCGCAGAGCGAAACATGAAGCGGCGGATAAAGGAGTGGACCCACGGGGCACTCATCAAGACGTTCCAGGCGTGGGCCGGGTGGATCAAGTCCTCCAAGGAAGACCGCACGAAGCTCCGACGGTTCCTCGCAAAGCTAACAAATGGGGTGCTGTCCAAGTGCCTCCTCGCCTGGTACTCCGTGATCGCGGAAAAGAACAAGCACAAGATGATAATAGCCAGGGTGGCGGCCAAGATCCAGAACGGTGTTTTAGTGAGGGTCATCAACGCTTGGAGGTCCTTCACATCAGAGAACATCAGGCAGCGCGTTCTGCTGGCGAGGTAAGGCACCACGAGGAGCGAACGACGACAGCGAGGAGCGAAGCGACGAGTTGAATAACGCGAATTGGTTCCCTCCTCGTTTCGCTACCTCCACCACTAACATGCTCGCTTCGCTCGCTGCTCGTCGCAGGTTCGGAAAGAAGCTCAAAAACTCGGCCATGCTGGCAAGTTTCGTTTCGTGGCTCGAGTGGCTCGAAGCTCGGAATAGGCTCAAGTACCTAGCGCAGCAGATCTTCAACCGCTTGACCAACGGCCAGACTTACGCCGCTTTCGGCGTTTGGGTGGAGGAGGTGAGAAGCTACGAGGGGCGAAGCGACGAGCTGGGAATGCATTAATTCCGCGAGTTACTGCGAGGAGCGGAGCTACGAGCTATAGTAAGCACATAATACTAACTCGTCGCTTCGCTCCACACCTCGTTAATGCTCCTCGCTACGCTCGTCGCAGATCCAGCGACAGAAAGCGATAGAAAAGGAGAGCACAGACCTGGCGTTCATGAACGAAAAGGACCGCGAGGCCGCAGAGGCAAAGATCAGAGAGCGGGAGAGGAAGAAACAGAAGGGCTTGGAGATGATCCAGCGCATGGTGAACGGGGTGCTGGCCAAGGTGTTCTTCGCGATGAAGAACGACTACCAGCAGGCCAAGGCGGAGCGGGTGAAAATCGCTCGGTTCTTGACTAAGATAAAGATGCGCTGTGTAGTCAGTGCGATTGCGACGTGGGTGGATTACTGCGCCAAGCGGCGGTTTTTGAAGGGAGTAATCAACCGCTTCGTTTTCGGAAAGAGCCTGCGCCTGTTGTCCGCTGGCTTTTTGCACTGGCGCCACACGATGCACCAGCTCAAGCAGATGGAGCTGGAGCACGGCACTGTGGAGCTCGAGGAGGTGAGGCCCTGCGAGGAGCGAACGTCGACAACGAGGAGCGAAGCGACGATGCTGTATCGCTCTCGCCCCTCGCATTAAGAACATTAAGAACATTAAGAACATTAAGAACATTAAGAACATTAAGAACATTAAGAACATTAAGAACATTAAGAACATTAAGAACATTAAGAACATTAAGAACATTCTAAACTAGCGAGGAGCGGAGCGACGATAACGAGCAGCGAAGTGACGAGGATGTGAAGCTCAAGCGACGAGGATTTTACTTGATTTCTTTCAACTCGTCGCCACGCTCCTCGCACTAAGAACTTTAGAACATTCTAAACTCTAACCCCCCCCTCCCCTCCTCGGCTCGCTTCGCTCGCCGCTCCTCGCTACGCTCGTCGCAGCTCGTCCAACAGCTGAAAAGTCAGTTGGAGTCGGTCGTTGCGCAGAACGAGCTGCTGAGTGCGAACTTGGGAGAGACCAAGAGGGCCAAGATGGAAGCGGCCCAGAGGAACATGAAGAAGCGGGTTCAGATGTGGATTAATGGCTGCTTGACCAAGACCTTTGGTGGTTGGGTGAAGTTTATTATTATGGAGCGAGAGGAAAGAACGAAGCTGCAACGGTTCATGGCCAAGTTGCTGAACGCCGTGAGCGTCAAGGTGTTTTTGGCCTGGGCCGGATGGGCGGTGGAGAGCAAGAGGTTCACGGTCGTTGTGACGAGATTCTGAGCGCGCATGCAGAACGGAGTTTTAGTGAGGATTTTGTTCGCCTGGAAGGGCAGCGTTGAGGAGGACAAGCGGTACAGGATTTTGGTGCAGAAGTTTGCGGCGAAGTTGAAGAACAGAGCGGCATTTGGTGCATTTGCGAGTTGGCAGGAGTTCGTCTTCTTGAGGAAGAGACTGAAGTACTTGGCGCTTAAGACCTTTAATCGGTTGGCCAACGCCCAGATATTCGGGGCGTGGGAGGTCTGGTATATGGCTGTGGAGGAGGCAAGGGAGAAAGAGCGGGAGAAAGACGAGATGCAGTTCTTAGTGGGCAAGGAGAGGGAGGAAGCGGAGGCCAAATTAGTAGAGGCCGAGAGGAAGAAGCAGAAGGGCTTGGAGATGATCCAGCGCATGGTGAACGGGTGCCTGGCGAACGCGCTCCACAACTGGAAGGCTGGCGCGGCCCAATCGAAGAAGGAGAGGTTGATGCTGGAGAGGTTTGTCAAGCGGCTAAAGAACAAGGCGGTTTTGAGTTGCTTAATGTCGTGGCAAGGTTTTGTCGGCCAGAGGAAATGGATCAGGGGGTTCATGGTCCGGATGGTGGGCGGCGCCGCGAAAAGGAACCTGTTTGCGGCTATGCGAGCTTGGGAGCGATACAGCAATCACATGAGAGAGCTAGCGTTAGAGCACGGCACGGCAGATACGGCCGAGCTGCTGGAGGTAAGAAGCTGCGAGGAGCGAAGCAACGAGCTACCAACACGATATTTGCGCGAATAATCCGGTTGCGCTAGTGGTAGCCTTAGACTAAATGCTCAAGCCGCTTTCGTCTTTACGCAAATCTAACTCGTTTACGCCAATCTTCATGCGACTCGCTTCGCTCGTCGCAGAACCTGCACGAGGAGGTGATACAACTGAAAGCCCAGAACGAGCTCTTGCTGAGCCAATTGGGCGAGGAGAAATTGGCCAAGAACGCCGCGGCGATGCGAAATATGGAGAAATTCATCGCGCAGTGGCAGCAAAAGGCTCTGATCTCGACACTCTTCGCCTGGAAGACCTACACACAAGACTGTAGGAACGACAAGATGAAGATGCAGCGGTTCTTGGCCAAGATTTTGATGGGCACGATAAGCAGGTGCTTCGATGCGTGGGCGTCGGAATACTTGGAGAATAAGAGGCACGCGAACTTGATCAAGAAGGTAAGACGCTGCGAGGAGCGAAGCGACAAGCTGATAATGCGTCGTTTTGCCGTTGCAGATGAACTATGGAAGTAGCACCAGTCCCAACGTCGACGCGGCTTTCGTCGATTCTCGTTTCTAACACGTTATCACCAATCTTCATGCGACTCGCTTTGCTCGTCGCAGGTTTCGACTAGGATGAAGATGGCGACTGTCGTGAGGGTCTTTAATGCGTGGAAGACGTGCAACGACGAGGAGAAGCGGTACCGAGTGTTGGTCGCGAGATTTGCCGCGAAGTTGAAGAACAGAGCGGCGTACGGCGCGTTTGCGAGTTGGCAGGAGTTCATCTACTTGAGGAAGAGATTGAAGTGGTTAGCGCTGAAGACCTTCAATCGGTTGGCCAACGCCCAGATTTTCGGGGCGTGGGAGGTCTGGTTCGGGGCCGTGGAGGAGGCCAGGGCGAAAGAGAGGGAGGTTGACGAGCTGCAATTCTTAGTGGGCAAGGAGAGGGAGGAAGCGGAGGCGAGACTGAAGGAAGCGGAGAGGAAGAAGCAGAAGGGGCTGGAGATGATCCAGCGCATGGTCAACGGATGCTTGGCGACTGCGTTGATCGAGTGGAAGCGGTTCACGCTGGAGAAAAAGGAAGAGCGAGTGAAACTGCAGAGATTCGCGAAAAAATTGCTCATGCGGTGCGTTGTGAGTACGATTGCGAGCTGGAGGGCCTTTGCGAAGGAGAGGAAGTGGTTGAGGGGTCTGATGATCCGGATGGTGGGCGGAGCGGCGAAGAGGCAGACGTTCGCGGCGATGCGCGTTTGGGAGCGGTGGGTCGCGCACTTGAGGGTTTTGGAAGTGGAGCACGGCACCGTGGATCAGAGCGAACTGGTGGAGGACCTGTACCACAAGGTGTCGGAATTAGAGGCTCAGAATAGTTTGCTGATATCGCAATTGGGAGAGGCCAAGTTGAGAAAGCAGGAGAATGCCAAGAGGAGCATGGAGCGCTTCATCATTGGTTACCAGAACAAGGCGTTAACCATGACGCTGTTCGCCTGGAAGCAGTTCACGTTGGGTGGACGGGAGGATAGGGTCAAGATGAAGAAAATGTTGGGCAAGATTTTGATGGGGGTGATGGGGAGGATTTGGGAAGCATGGGCGGGTCTGTGCTGGGAGAAGAAGAAGAACGCGTTGATTATTAGGAAGGTGGGGGCGAGGATGGCCAAGGGGAGCTTATTTAGGGTGTTCAACACTTGGAAGGGTTGGCTGGGGGAGCTTAAGTCGAACCGCGTCATTATTGCGAGGTTTTCGTTGAGGATGAAGAACGGAGCTGCACTTAGATCTTTCGGGAAGTGGAAGGAGTTCTGCGGGACTCGCCAGCATTTGAGGCGGTTGGCTACGAAGGTATTTAATCGGTTGGCTAATGCGCAGATTTACGGCGCTTGGGAGGAATGGGTGGGTTTGGTAGTAGAGGCACAGGAGAAGGAGAGGGCGAAGGAGGATTTGAAGTACGCGAGTGAGGAGGACAAGAGGGTGGAGATGGGGAAGCGGGCGGAGGCGGAGAGGAGAAGACTGGCGGCCCTACACACCGTGCAGAAATTGGTTAACGGCTGTTTGGCTTCAACTTTACAAAGTTGGAAGGTCTTTGCGAAGGAGAGCAAGAGAGAGAGGGTTGTGTTGGCCAGGTGAGCCAACACGAGGAGCGAAGCGACGAGCTGGGAATACGACAATTACGGTCGTCATTCATCTGAGCTAGTAGCTCCAGTCTAAAGTTGATCGCCCTTAACGTAACTCGCACAATTCTAACCCGTCAACTCCAATCTTCACGCGACTCGCTTCGCTCGTCGCAGGTTCGCCGCGAAGATGAAACACAGACATGTGGCTATGTGCTTGATGACATGGATTGAGTATGTCGGGCAGCGGGACTTCTTGAGGAAGTTCATGAAGAAGCTTTTGGGTGGAAAGACCATGAGATTGAAGAGTTGTGCTTTAAGCAAGTGGCGAACTTTCATGTTCGATATGCGGCAGCTGGAGGCCAAGACTGGGTCTGCCAACGTGCAGGAGCTGGTGGAGAACTTGAACTCGAAGGTATTGGAGCTTGAGGCTCAGAATAGTTTGTTGATTGGGCAGCTTGGAAGCGTGAAGTTGGCCAAGGCGGAGCAGGCGAAGAAGTCCATGCAGAAGTTCATCCAGCAGTGGACGAACAGAAGTTTGAGCACGACTTTCGGGGGCTGGAGAACGTTTGTTAGTGATGCGAAGATCGAGCGGGTCAAGATGGCGCGGTTCATTAAAAGGATGACGCAAGGCTGGGTGGTGAAGTGTTTTGATACGTGGAGGGACGACGTTAGGGAGGGGAAGAGGAATCTGTTTGTGATTCGTAAGGTGGCGGCGAGGATGCAGAACGGTTTGCTTACGAGAGTATTTCACACGTGGGGCATGTTTGTGGACGAGGAGAAGCGGAACAGGGTGACGCTGGCAAGGTTTGGAAAGAGGATGAAGAACCAGAAGATGATCGCGTCGTTCAGGAGCTGGGAGGAGTACTTGTTCTTAAGGAAGCGGTTGAAGTACTTGGCGTTCAAGGTTTTCAACAGGTGAGGCACTGCAAGGAGCGAGGCGACGAGCTGAGAACGCGTTATTTCCGTTCGTTATTCGACTGCGCTAGTAGCCCCAGTCTAGATATCGACGCCACTATCACTGCCACGCAATTCTAACTCGTTAACACCAATCTTCACGCGACTCGCTTCACTCGTCGCAGGCTCGGCAACAAGGCGCTATGGGAAGGATGGGGGGTGTGGGTTGGTGCGTTGGCGGAGGCGAGGGAGAATGAATTGGCAGACGAGGAGCTGAAGTACGCGAGTGAGGCTGATAAGAAGATTGAGATGGCCAAGAGGGCAGCGGCAGAAAAGAAGCGCGAAGCTGGATTGAGGACCATCCAGAAGCTGGTCCACGGAGCGTTGGCGAATACTCTGCACGCTTGGGTCAGCTTTGTGAAGCAGGCTAAACACGAGAAACTAGTTTTGGCCAGGTTCGCTGCGAAGATGAAGCACAGACATGTGGCTATGTGCTTGATGACGTGGGTTGAATACGTCGGGCAGCGAGACTTCTTGAGGCGGTTCATGAAGAAGCTCATTGGTGGACGGGTGTTCAAGGAGAAGGCCCACGCGATCAGTGTGTGGCGCACGTTTGTGTTCAACATGAGGGAGCTGGAGGCGACGACTGGATCTGCGAACATGCAGGAGCTGGTGGAGAACTTGAACTCGAAGGTGTTGGAGCTTGAGGCTCAGAATTCTTTATTGATTGGGCAGCTTGGAAGCGCGAAGGCCGCGAAGGCAGATCTGGCGAAGAAGTCAATGCAGAGGTTTATCGGGCAGTGGAAGAACAAGAGCCTGAGCATGACCATGCAAGCATGGAAGACGTACACGACGGGTGCGAAGGAGGAGAAGGTGAAGATGGTCCGATTCATCAAGCGCATGACGCAGGGATGGGTCGTGAAATGCTTCGAGGCCTGGAGGGACGACATCAAGGGCGAGAAGAGGAATCTGTTCGTGATCAGGAAGGTGGCGGCAAGGATGCAGAACGGTCTGCTTACGAGGGTTTTCAACAACTGGCAGATGTTTGTGGATGAGGAGAAGAGGAACAGGGTGACGCTGGCGAGGTGAGGCGGAGAGGGGAGCGAAGCGACGAGCTAGTAGTCCGTCACGCTTCTTTCGTTGTTACTTAATTCTAACTCGTTTCGCCCGGCAGGTTCGGCAAGAGGATGAAGAACCAGAAGATGATCGCGTCGTTCAGGAGCTGGGAAGAGTACTTGTTCTTGAGGAAGAGATTGAAGTATTTAGCGTTCAAGGTCTTCAACAGGCTCCTCAACAAACAACTCTTCGGAGGCTTCAACATCTGGGCAACCGCCCTACACGAAGTTAAAACACGTGAACACGAAGATATGGAGCTCCGCTACGCCTCCGAGACCGAGCGCCAAGTCGAATTGACCAAGAGAGCAGCAGCGGAGGAAAAGAGAAAAGCAGGACTAAGAGCCATACAAAGGCTAGTCAACTCCTGCTTAGCCAACACCTTGAGCGCTTGGATAGCGTTCGTGAAGCAGACCAAACACGAACGCATGGTCGTAAAGAGGTTCGTGAGTAAGATGAAGCATAGGCATGTCGCAATGTGTATGATGACTTGGTCCGAATTCTGCGATAAGAGGAACTTCTTGCGTCGAATATTGAAGAGACTCTTCGGAGGTAGATCAGTTAAATTTATTCACGGAGCTTTCAATATTTGGAGGGAAGGAATTAAGGAGCAGGATAAGAACTCGGCGATTATTAGGAAATTCGCGCTGAGGATGAAGAACCAACATTTGACTAGTATCTTCTTACGTTGGTTCGCGTTCGCGCATGAGCAGAGGGAGAATAGGATAATAGTTACTCGCTTCGTGAAGCGTATGCAGAATCAGAGCGTTTTTAGATGTTACCGTCATTGGATACACTTTGCGAATCAGAGAGTTAGAGTTAGGAGGTTAATGAAGAAGTGTTTAGGAGGGAAGAGGACTATTATGCTCAACGCAGCGCTGCAGAAGTGGAGCAGGACGGTGGCTATGGAGGGGGTTAGTGAGAGGGAGAATTCACTTTTTGCGCAGATTGAAGAAATGCAGAAGAAGATTGAGGATTATGAGGATGAAGAGATTAGGGCGGAGAATGAGGAGTTGAAGGAGAGGGTCAAGAGCTTGGAAGAGAGCAGTGTGGTTATTAATAAGCTTACGAGCTTGTTGATGAGTCCGCAGATTATTGGAGTTGGGGCCCTAATAGGGGAGACGGGGAGTGGGATTGGAGGGAGAGGAGTTGGGACGCCATTGTCAGCGATTAGAGGTGGAGGGGGGGGGGTTGGTGTTAGCAGCGTTAGCGGAGGAGGAAAGGGTGGAGTGGCATTCTCCCCCCGCACCAACTTCTCCGAAACGAAAAACGACCAGAGCTTCTCACCCAGCATGATGAACACGCCGGGGAAGCTGTCGTTGTGGGGAGATGAGGGAAGCAGCGGTAGTATTAGGGTGTCGGGGCCGAGCACGGCGGAACCGAAACCGAAGAAGGGGAACTTTTATACGGAGCCGTAGAGGGGCTGGGGTTGGGGGGGGTTGGGGGAGTTGTGGGGGGGTAGTAGTAGTAGTAGTAGTAGTAGTAGTAGTAGTAGTAGTAGTAGTAGTAGTAGTAGTAGTAGTGTGTGTGAAAATTAATGACGAATATGTACATTTGTATTTTGAAAAACAGTTTGGGTTTAATTTTCGTTGGTGTTATTACAGATTTATGCTTCCTCTCCGTTCCATCTCTCGCTTGAATTCCTGCACATCAATCACCCCACCCTCGTGCTCTCCGTCCGGCGCTACCTTGTTGTCCTTATTTGGGTTTATAAAAGGGCCGATAAAGCTCTTGCGACGCCCGCCCTGTTTTCCCTCGCCGTCCCTAACAACTATGTCCTTCTTTTCTTCTCTCTCAACTGCCGCTGCCACCGCCTTCTCGCTACCCCTCTCCGGAATCATATACTTCGGTACATTCGCCTTCCAGTCGTCCGTGAACCATTCCGGCTTTTCCTCTTCCCACCTCCATCACCCAGCTCTAATCCAAGCCTGCACCTTGCCTCTGATCGGGTACCATTGGACCTCGTTGTTCCAAATCAAATCGGATTTCATGATTTCATCGCCTTCCAAGAACCCTCTTCTCGTAAATTGCCCGCCTGTTTCGACGCTTAAAAATGTCTTCGATATTTCTCGTCCATCAACGTAAAGAACAAGCCAAGTAAGAACAGCAACCCTCCCCCCAAACCAACGGCAAGCTTTGTCAAGAGCTCCGCCGTCACTTCATTAAAAGTCTCGGCGGGCATCAAATTCAACACCAACGCTAATCCTATTACAGGCGTAAATAGATTAAGCGTGAAATAAAGTCCGCCGACCTCCTTAGGATGACTAAACCGAAAAGTTCCGGCAAAGTCTACGATGAACTTTATCACGACCCTAATTAGCAGCGATATCGCTAGGCCCGTTAAGCCATCTATTTTCACCCAATAACGGAAATCCCCTCGCACCGCTTTCACAGCCAAGTAAATCAGCATGTCGCCTCCGATGAAGTACCAGACGTAGAACACGTCGATATAGCCCAAGCTTACAACGAGCAATGCCGTCAGAAGTACTTTAACCGAGGAAATTCCAGTGAGTAATGTGAACATTATTGTGCGTACCCGAGGTGAGTCGGGGATGTAGCCGTAAAAATCAAGGGCAGCCGCTCTCTGTTTAGGATATGTGTCCCAATCATAGCTCAAAGTAGCGCTCACGAAGCCAGTTGTTAGTATTGATACTGCCCGCGACAATATCGACCGTTGAAGTACTTCGTCTACGGAGTTCAGATCATTTATGATCGCACTCGTCTGAATCACGATTCCGGGGATACTCTCAGCGAACATCTCCGTACATTTACAGAACGTCATCTCCGTCATGGGACTGAGCTCTGTATCCTTCTCACGCTCCGCTCCGCTCGCCACCATATACGCATCGACCGCCAGCTTCATTCCTGTAATGACAATCGCCACCCCCTTCAGTATCCTCCGCACCCCCTTCTTTCGGTTCTGTATGAACACTACCACAGCCAGCTGCAATACAATCGACATCGTCAAGCTAGCCAGCGACGCGTTCCTGTACTTCAACATTCTCTCGCCTCCCTCCCAATACTGCCACAGCACAAACAAGTCCGTAATCAGGTCAGTCATGCTTAGCACGGCTCCAACGATAACGCGAGCCATCAAACCCCACGCTGCCGACTTCACGATTCCTTTTCCAAGCACCGCGGCCATTGGCTCGAACCAGACTTCCTCCGCCATAAGCTCTTTCACGGCTCGGTTTTGGACCCGCCACTCATTCACGCCCGCTTCGGCGAGATGCTCCGTCATCAAGCTCTGAATCAAGTTCCTTTCGATCTGCGTTGCTTCTGTCTCGCTAACACACACCAGCTTCGTCCCGACAGGTCTATTCACAGCGACACCCCCCTCCAATGCGGCCGCCATCATCGCCTCGAACCAAGGCAGCTCTTCTAGCAGCTCCTTCATCGCTCGACTTGCCTTCAGAACCTCTGCCAACCGCTCGACCCTCTTCTTTCCCGAAGGCGCAATCCACAGCAAATCGTGGCCAAGAGCGACGCCGTCCGCCTCCCTATATTCCTTCACCGGTACCGGCCTCTGGAAGTAGATTGAGACGTCGATTGTCCCCTCTAACCGACGCTTAACGAAATGCTTCGCGGCTCCGCGGCTAACACCAAACCCAAGCTCGATCTCACACGCGAGCTCTAACTTTGTCCTCCCTCCGCCCAACCTTCTGAGCCGGATCGCCACCGTATCCTTCGCCTCGATAGCGGCTGCATTCCCTACGATAACAGAACCTCTAGCAACCACTGTCACCCTTGCATGGCCATTGGCAAGGGACGTCACGAGTATGATTATCGTGTTGTTGTCAGCTCGTTGGAGTGCCATCTCACTCGTAAACGAACGATCGCGGTGATGGTCGCCATGGCTGCTCGACATTTCTTGGCGTCGCTTGACGATCTTCTTGAAGCCACCCGCCCCCTCCTCGCCCTCCTCTAAGTTACGCTCGACGTCACCGCTTATCTTTATGTTGGCGCGGCTGCCAAAGTCCCAAAAGAATGCTGCGACCTGCGCGATGAGCGAAGCGAGTGTTATACGGGTTAGATTTTGATTCACGCAGTGCGTTCTCACCACCGTCGCTTCGCTCCTCACGGTGTCAGCCTCACCTCCTCCATCTCCGCTCGAAAGTTCATGCATGTACTCCCCCAACCCTTGCCGTCGACTGTATTCACTTGAACCTTACTGTCGGCCAACCCGAAGCTCCTAGACGACCTCTCCCAGCCATTCTTCTCCTCGAACAACGCCTCAAACTGCACCAAAGCTTCCGCCCCCCTGCCTCCTCCTCCCGCTTAATTTTCTTGACGATCTCTGTTCTCTGACCAGCGTCTTTCTCCAAGCTCTTATCGAATTTCTCCCTCATTGAGCTCAAAGTTTCTAACTGAGAAATGATCTTTGAGTTGGTAATGAACATGGGGATTAAGCCTCTCAAATCGACCTGAATGCAGTACGCGACCCTGGTCTGCGGGATGTCGTTCACCTCGGGCAGCCTTTCGTACTTAAAAAAAGCGATAGAGCTCGCCCTGACATACTTCTTCCCTGCGCCAACTGGGTAGTTGCCGTCCTCGATGTCCTCGCACACAATGATCATGGTGTTCTCGTCCACCACCTTCCAGACACTTTGATTCAACCGCTCCTTCGGAGCAAATCCCGGAACACCTAGGTCATATACTACGCGATAAATTTCGTTATGGGAATTTAACTTTACCACCTCGCGAGCAAGCCCGCCAAAGTCATAGTGGGCAAACATCTTCTCCCTTGTCATCTTAGCGTATTCCCTAGCAGCGCAATCCTCAATCACGGCATCAACGACCGTGACGGCTCTCCTAACCACAGCAGTTTACCCCCGCTCCTCAAAGGTCGCCTCCATCTTCACAAAGACATCCGCTCAAGCAAGGCGTTATCCTCCTCGCTGTACACCTCGTCCTTCCAGCGCACCCTCATAAATGTCACCTTCTCCCTCAGTTCCGCAGCGTCGACCTTACCGTCCTGCCTGAACTCGTCGATCGTCTCTTAAACGGCGCTCAGAGCTTCAGGCATCTTCGAGTCCACGACCCAGGTCGGAATGCTTCCTCCAAAGTCCAGATACTGTATGAACATCACTCGGCACTGCTTAGCTCCACCACGCACCGGATGATCTTCTATTTGCCAAATGGCTCTCAAG
>BLQM01000309.1:7905-22386 GCA_012489335.1 Triparma laevis f. inornata
TGAAGGAGTAGAGGACGTTTAGTTTGTCTCCAAGGGCGCAGGTAAGGTAGGTTTGTTCGAGCTGTGTTAGGGACAAGCGAAGCAAGTCGTATTAAAATTAACGATACTGCATTTTCGTAAACAGTATTTATAACGCTCACCTCAATTGGCGTACAATGACTCTCCTCCTCATCAACACTAACATACTCCGGCCTATTCAAACTCAACCTCCCCAAATCCTTAACACTCTTCGTCTGCGTCGCACTAAAAAGAAGGGTTTGTCTTTCAGAAGGGAGGTAATCGAGGATTCGATTTAATTGAGTTGAAAACCCGAGATCGAGAATACGGTCAGCTTCGTCTAATACGAGAATTTGGAGGTTGTCGGCTGTGAAATCTGGAGTTTGTTCGAAGTGTTGGAGTAAGCGACCAGGGGTGCAGACAAGGATGTTGGCGCGGGTTACAGAGGATTGTTCTTGGAGGAATTCTTTTTTCCCTCCAGTTATTAAACCGGCGGAGAGGGAGTGGTTGGATCCGACGATTCGGAGGACTTCGAAGATTTGGACAGCTGGGGCGAAGAAGAGCGAGCAGAGGAGCGAAGAATGCGAGAGTTAGAATTTTGAACGTTGACGAGTATTTATTTCAATTACGTTTGCATTTTTTTCTTCTCACCTAACTCTCTCGTAGGAGAAAGTATCAACCCCCCAAGTCCATCCCCACTCCCCCAAGACGTCCTGAAGAGCAGCTCAATTAGCGGGATAACATATGCTAAAGTTTTACCAGATCCTGTTTTTAACAAATAAGTGCGTGCTTTCGTGTTAGTTTACGAAAAGAGTTTACGAAATAGTTTTACAAAAGATAGCCATTGTCACGATTATCATTTCTGAATTGTCTTACCAGTCTTGGCAGCAGCTAAAACATCCCTACCCCCTAAACAATGCCCAAGCGTCGCACTCTGAATCTTCGTTCCCTTCGTAAATCCACCTTTCTTCAACGCACTCAAAGTATAAGAACTCAAAGGAAATGAAGTGAAGGGGGAAGGAGGGAGGAGAGTACCGCGGGGGGGAGTGGTAGAGGTTATGGTGGAGATTAGGGAGGTTATTTGGTGACGAATTTTTTCGTGCTAAAAGGAGAGGGGGGTTAGTATCGAGAATATGTACGATGAATAGGGTTAGGGGCGTTACCTTGGCTTCAGTTGCTGAGGAGTCTTCGAGCTTCGCGGCTATTTTCTTTGACTTTGCTTTCACCATTTTAGAATGAATTATGGGACGAGGGAGATTGAAGTTTGAGTAATGGGCGTTTACAAGACCTGTTTATAGCTGGTAGTTATTGAAATTGTTGTAGATACGCTGTGTCGATTACTCTGCGCTTAGTTTTGCACACCACTCCCTCATTCTCTGGTAACTAATTTCTCAATTTTCGCTAAAACTACTCCATGTCCCTAGAATCCCAGGTCGCCGAAGTGATGAGTTCTGCTCAGTTCTCACATGAAAGTATTCCTATCTTGGTGAAGAGCGTTGAGGAGCAGGTGAGACATGATAAAAGAGGGGAAAGCGGGATGACGGTGAACGTGGGCTGATTTACTGCCGGCTATAGGCCTGTACAGAACGTAGCAGGGGTGAAAGAAATAGACGTGGTGGAGTTGTGTTGGCAAGCGCAACTACCTTTGATCATAGAGTAGCGTCAGTCCAGTGAACATCTTGCACTCCTCCTCAGCTTGATCACTCTCTTCGATTAGAAAATCAACTCTCCCTTTAACCCCCTCCCTCCCAACCCCCCTAGATCAAAGGCTCCACCCCCCTCAACTTCCCCGCCAACAAAGCCCTCCTAAAGCTCTACTCCTCCACCCTCTACACCACCTCCCAACTCTCCCCCATAAAATCCCTCCTCCTCCTCTCCCTCTCCTCTTCCACCGAATTCTCTGCCCTCCTCCACATCCTACCGAGTGACGCTCTTGAGAGTTGTGAAACTTTAATTGCTATGGGTAAGAAATTGGAGGAATGTGATTTCGTTGGTTTCTGGAAGATTGAGGAGGGGTTAGAATCAAATAACACACTAAAGGAAAGGTACGAAGTCATTTGAGGTCGTAAATGAGCAATACTGCTAATTGCAGTGTCTACGTGGACGCCGCTTTCATCGCTACTCAATTCTAACTCGTCAACGTCGATATTTCCAAACTTCACGCAACGCGATGCAGTATTAGATCTAGAATCATCAAAGACCTCTCCCTCGGCTACTCCACCATCCCCGAATCTACCTTTAAATCTATGCTCGGTTGTTCCGCAAATGACAGTGTCCCGAGCTTCGAAGATGTCGAAGAGGTTGAAGGTGGAAACGTCGTATTTAAGAATACGGTGTATAACAGCGTTAAGAAGGGTGCGAAGGAACAGGGGATTGAGTTGGAGAGGATTGTTGCTATCATGAACTAAATTAGTGGGGTTGAGTGCCGTTTCTAATTTAAAAGTCGTTTTAAGTGTATCTATTCTTAATTTCTTAATGGTTATATGATGCACGCCAATCTCCTTTCATAAAACCTGACTCTTCTATTCATCAAATAGGATTGCTGCTAATGTCCCTGTTCTTCACCTCAAGAACCTGTTGTCTGACCAAGTCGAAGTACTCTTCCTCAACTCCGAAATCCTTTAACTTCCCATCTCCGAGAATACAGTCAAAGCAGATGTGGTGCCCGCGGTTTTGACATTGGAGACCTTGATTTTCGGAGTTGTGCACTACCTCTTCTTCAACTGGTAAACATATTTCGGAAGTTACGGGTTTACGGCATTTCGCGCACGTTCCCACAGAACACACGTCTGAGCACCACGGAGTTCCGCAGGTGTCGGGGAAAGCCGATTCGATCAGGACGTTCGCCCAGTCTTCGATTACGTCGATGCATTTGCAGATGGCATCGTCCCATTGTTGGACGGCCATCTCCGCGATTGTTAGTTCGACTTTGGCGGGCTCCATCTCCTCCTCCGATGCGCTTTTCACCTTTTCTGTAGCTGAGCGGGACATCTCCAAACACTTCTCTTTGCTCTCTAAGGCTTCCCTCCCCTCTCTTATCGCTTGGAGGAATTCCTTGAAGAATTTTTGGTTTTCAGAGGTTAGCTCGTCCTCGATTTTTTGGACGTCTGTGAGGCACTGGGATAGCCAAGGGTCTTCGTCGTTCATGGCGATCCGAGCTGACAAGAGGTTGGTCGGGTAGGACAGGTCGGCGTTGGTGCTGATTGCGACGGAGTTGTCGCGGTCGAGGATGAAGAGGATGGCGAAGGTTTGGCTGTACTTGCAGGCGGTGTGGATGGGAAGGTTGCCGTGGTAGTCCTTCATGTGAAGGATCGATGGGTCTGCGTCGATGAATCCGTTGATCAAGGATGAAAGGGCGTCTTCGGGGAGATGTGTTTTGAGGAGCCAGTGTAGCGGGGTCTGTGGAACGAGGAGGAGCGAAGCAACGAGTTAGAATGAAGAATGAAGAAGTAGCATCGCTCATTAAGAAGAAGGCTCCGCTCACCTTGCCGTCACGGTCGGCCACGATCACGCTGGAAGGGCAGCCTTCGAACAACTGTTTGGCGATCTTGAGAGGGGCGCCTAGCTTAATCGCGTGGTGGAGCGCGGTCTGGAACGCGGCATCTACTTCTAGTAGGTCCTCGCTTTTGAAACTGTCCTTCCCCATCAGCTCTGGGATAACGTCCCAGTGCGACTTGGCAGCGACGGTCAGAAAAGTCTCGGAGGCGCAGAGCAGGGCCTTCCAGGCGTCGCTACTCGGTGAGACCAAGTCGAGGCAGGTCTTGGAGTCGTCGTCCTTGGCAGTGATGACGAATTTCTCCTCCCTGGCAATGGCCTCGACGATGTCCATGACGGCGTCCGGCCGCTTCACGTACAAGTGAAGCGGGTAGTTGTGAAGCGAGTCAGGGATCGCAACCCCGTGAGCGTGTTTCTTCAGTAGATACCTAAGTATGGAGTCGTGGCACCTCTCACTGCGACGAGCGTAGCGAGTCGCATGAAGATTGACGTTGATGGGTTAGAATTCGGCAGCGACAAAAGCGGCATGTGCGCTGATTAAAGCCACTAACGCAAAGAATTACAACCGTAATTGTCAAATTTCCATCTCGTCGCTGCGTCTCACCTCGCAATCAGGAAGGGGGTTACGCCTTCATCGTCCTGAATCTCTATGGCTTCTTCGAAGGCCTCCACCATGATTTTGACGAGCTCAAGAGCTTTCCCCGCCTCTTCATCGCTAGCGCTTGAACTAGCCTCAGTCCTGAGCATGAGCAAATGCAACGCCATCTGATTCTGCGACGAGCGTAGCGAGAAGGAAGCATTAGCTAGACGAGGAGCGAAGCGACGAGATAGTTGAAAGTCCTTAACGTTCGTCATGGAGCCTGATTTTGAGCGCAACTGTCGTATTCCCAGCTCGTCGCTTCCCTCCTGACAGTTCCTCACCTCCAATGTCCTACACCTAACAACCTCCGGACACGCTTCATAAAGCTTCTCACAAAGCTCAAACGGCGCGTTTGTGTCCAACGCCAAATGCAGCGGTGCCATTTTCCTCTCGTTCATCTCCTTGAACTCGTGGGATGAGAGGGCTTTCCAGCGCCAGCTGATTGTATCCCACTGTCCGATGCTGCATAAGTGGAGGAGGGTTTCGATGGTTGATTCTTCAGCATCAATTATTTCTTGGGTAGCTTCGTGGTTTGCTTTTCTCTCCTCTTCCTCTGAGGGTTTACGAGGAGCGAAGCGACGAGTTAGTATGGAATGGAATTTGCTGTGTTCCTCTCTTCCGTTTTCTCTCACCTTTCTTCTCCTTCTCAATCCTAACCCTCTCCTTCTCCCTCCAAACCCTCTCCGCCTCCTCCTTCCTCGTCTCCTCCTCCTTCCTAATCAGCTCGTCAATTTCTTTTTGTCTCTGCACCCGATACTTCCTCATCGCTTCTTGTTCTTTATGCCTTTTCTCTATTTCGAGACGTTCCATTTCTTCTCCCATTTTCTTCTCTTCTTCGAGTTGACGTGTTAACTCTTCTTCCTGCGCAACCTTAGCCAACCTAACTTCTTCAATATGCCTTGCCTGAGAAGCCGAGTGCGTTCGAGCTCTACGTCTAGCAGTTATTTTTGGTTTGGTTGTTTGTTTTTGAATGTATGGATCTTGTTGGAATTGTATGCGTTTTTCTTCTTCCTTAACCTCCTCCTCTTTAACCTCATCTTCAACTTCTTCCCCTTGTTTAAAGTCTGTTTCATTCTGAACCTCTGATTGTTGATAATGTTTGAAACCTGAAGAAGGTTCCTCCCATTTAGTTTCCTCAGTCGTTTCATTATAATAATAAAAAGAACCACTCCCCTCATCCAAACACTGCAACCATACCTCTTCTCCATCATTCCCTTCTCTTTCAGGTTCCCAACCCTTAATCTCCTCTTCAATTCTAACACTACTCATCCTCCTAGGCATTCTCATGTGAGCTTTTCTACGGACGCTTGATGTTCGACGTAACTGAATAGGATGACGGGCGTTTACGGGCATGATTGCGGTGGAGTGTTTAGAGGAGGTGTTTAGGGGGGAGTTGCGGGACATGAAGTTTGAAGGTGAGTTGGGGAGGGGGGGGAGATGGTGCGGGTGGAGTTGTTGGGGGAAGGGGGGGGAAGTCGTCGAGGGAGTGGTTGGATTGACGGAAGGATTCGGACTCGGCAAAGGAGGTGGTGTGGGTGTTGCAGAAGGTTTCCATGCGGGAGACTTCGGTGGGGTTGAGGACGCGGTTTAGGTAGTTGGACATGTTGAGTGTGAGGTTGTGGAGGGGCGGGGGGATTGGAGGGGGGGGGATTGGGTTGGGATATCTAGGTCGGGGCTGTCTAGGTAGGAGAGAGGGTTTTAGGGAGGTTTGGGGGGGGGTAGGAGTGCAGGGGTGGAAAGCGGAGGAGGTAATTAATTCAGGTGCGAAAGTAGGTAGGAGACTCTGATGGCTTGCTATAACGTATGATGAGTAGTAGGGGGTTTAGGTGACAGAGATCTGACATTAAACTGCTAGCCCAGATCTCTAGCAAATATTGATAAGGAAAAGATTAACGTTTGTACCGGCTTAAAGGAAGAGCGGGTTGGGGAGATAAAAGAGGATGGGTTGTATCAAAGGCAACATAATGTTTACATAGTGCGCGGGAAATATCGAAAAAGAGTAGAGCAAATACAGGATCTGATACAAGCAATGACAACAAATAGATGTAAAATAATATAAACAATGATACAATTGTACACCAAATTTTACACTACCATTAACTCCACCTTCATTCTCAAAATATTTTCCCTCCGTATCCCCTCCAAACCACTCATAACATAACGAAATCCCCACACTGACTCGCCCCACAATCATCGACTCCTCCAGGAGTTAAGCACATCTCATAAAAGCAATAACAACATAGTAAGTCGCATAGATCAACGCGAAAACAGCGTAAGAGACATCGTATCATTCCGAGGAACATTATTACGGAGAGGATCATGAGTGCTAATGAGATTTTCTGTGGTTCGAGAGGGTTAGTTTGACATTGGAGGTCGAAACGTCTCACATGCTATTTCATGTAGTCCACAAATACACCCAAAATCAAATAAACGATATCTTACCTCATCGCTCCAACCCCAGGTGCTGATTGTCTCCCATAAATTATCTATCTCCATGAATTTGAACTAGGAACGAAATCGATAACCGCTCTCTCGTTTCTCAAATCGTCCAATAAACAATTCCTATGCGCTTTCAGGATTCAAGGTTATTGTCACGTGACCTCAGAGGTTAGGATAGTACAGGGTTGAAGGAACGAAGTTAGAGTCTTAACGTAGTAAATTTTTCAATCTTACAGACTCAATCTCAAATTTCAACAAATTTCTGAAACCCTCAAAACATGGATCTCGAAATCACCCCGCATTTCGCACTCTCAGTATCCCAGGTGTGTTATCTTATCTCTCTATGTGTCGAGTTATGAATTTTCAAGTTGTTTGTGGGAAGTAGAAAACTCAATAAAAAATCAATCGAGAATCAGCGTCGCTCGTCAACTTTCCTCCTCCTCCTTCTCCTCCCCTCCGCTGTAATCACGAACTTTGAATACAACGCTTCTCAATTGAATCACAATGCCATCGTCGTCATCACCATCTAACACCTTTTCTCTAAGTTCATCAACCTCTTCTGGTTCCTCGGTAACTCCTTCTTCCCCTCCTCCCTCCTCTCCCTCTACACCACTTCCACCTTCCCTCATTCCGAGTTAACATTAATCTACTTCCTCTGTTCATTATTTGGTGCAACAATCCTCCTCTTTTTACTTCAAGTTAACGCAATTAAGAATGGTACTACGAATTGGAAAGTTCAATCTTTTGGATGTCTCGTAGTATCGTCGATATTCATACTCTGTTTCATCTTCGACCTAGTTATCATCTACTCCGGCTCCATACCCTCCGAAATGGAAATTGACGGTGTCATTTCCGGTATGATTGTCTGGCTTTCTCTCGCCGCCTTAAACTACCGTGCATGGACGAACTCCGAAGGTGAGATGCAGTCTCGTCCGCATAAAGCTCCTCGCTAGGAATGCTTACATCAATGTACAGTCGTAATGCATCTGTGCAGTGCGTAGCCTTATAACTTTAACGCACACGCCCGCCTTCACCCCATCTCCCAATTCCAACTCGTCAACGCCAATATATATAAATGTGACTCGCTCTGCATACGTCAACAGTCCTATTGGATCAAAACGACTTCAACATCTTCGATTCAACTACCTGGAGTTCCCTCCGCCTCCCTGAATCATCCTTAAAAAGTCCCCTCCTTGCGTTTCTAGTTCTACAACTTTCTTTTGGTTTACCTCTCCTAATATGCCCCGAAACGTTCTTAACGATGCACATTCCTGACACCGCTTCAATCATTAACGATTTAATACTCCTCCAATCTCGCCATATCGGAAAAGTAATGATCCTCAATACTTTCTTAAGCGTTTTAACGTTGAGTGTTGAAACGATTATTTCTAGTGATGCGACTTACAAGATTTTGCGTTCTTATGTATTAACCTTCCTATTCTTTCTCGGTATAAACTCCTGTGAATCTCTTATAATCCACCTAACATCTTGGTCATACAGAGATCTCTCCGGCATTTCAATGCATTTGATAACGGTTATTCAATTAGTTGGTGTTACGGGTTATGGGTTGTGGAAGTTGGAGGGGCATAAGGTTACTGTTTGGAATGGGAAAACGAAGAATCCGAAATCGCCGAAAAAGCGCCGTGAGATGAGTTTGGATTAAGCGAGAGTTTAGTGTGTGTGAGGGACGTTGCATGCAGTGTTGGGGAGTCATTTAAGAACAAATTAGGGGGAAAAGTTAAGTTTAAGTGTATTAAGTTTTCATTCAAATAACAACAACTAATAATAAACAATATCCCCAAAAAAGCGGTCCCTATCTCCCGAAAACGTTCCCCTTGCATTCCTTCTTCATCTCCCTCGCCTCAATATCTCCCTTGACGTCCTTCATTTCTTCCTCCCCCTTGTCCTTCCTTCCCTCTTCGAACCTCTCCCTCGCCTTCCCCACCCTCTCCAAATTAACCTCATCGCTCGTTAAATTATCAACCCATTTGAAGTCTTTATTAATTCTGTCTACGATTTTGTTGGATTCAGAACTCATGTGGTAGGTGGTTTTTAGGCGGTAGTAGCGGTTGAAGCAAGCGCCCCAGCGTTCTAGGCGTTGGGTGTCGGAGAGGATTATGGTGCCGTCGGGGCATTGGTTGGGGTCGGGGGGAGTGTATTCGGGGGGGAAGGCGCGGAAGGATTCCATCACTGTGAGAACATGTAAGAGTAACGCGGAACGCGGACTTACAAGTTAGACTTTACAACGTTATTTTTCGCGTTGGTGGTGTTCTTGCTCCTCACCTAAATCCTTCAAACTCAAACTCCTAATAGGATCAACAACAACCCCCAACCACGGATTCCCATGCCCATCCTCACTCCTCTGCCACTGTAACTGCGTGCTCAAATCCGTGCTACTAAAAAAAGTATGCGGCGTTTGCTGCAAATCGAAGGGATGGGAGTGGTACCATCCGCAGAATTTTTCGGGGCGTAGGTCTTCAAGGAGATCGCCGAGGGCGATCATGTGGTTGATTACGTGTTGGTCGTCAGCGATTACGCGGGTTTCGAAACCTTCGATTGGTAAGGGGAAGCTGTCGGTGATGATGATGACTCCTTCGTTTTCGGGGTCGGGGCGGCCGGTTAGGAGGCCCATTACTTCGACGGGTTTGCCGTTGGCTTTGAGGCCTTTGGCGACGCCGGAGTGGCAGTGGGAGAGGATTTTTAGGGAGGAGGAGGGGGAGAAGGAGGCGGTGTGGAAGTACGTGGGGTTGGAGGTCCAGGGCTTGGCGGAGCGGTGGGCTGCGAGTCTCTCGCGGTCTGGGGGGAGGGGACGTGGGGGGCGGGGAGTGAGAATTGAGAGAGCGAAGTGGGGATTCACTCCGCGGAGGCGATTATCCCCGGAGAAGGATTGTGGAAGACATGGGCGCCGACGATATGTGTCGAGGAAATGCGGCTTACCAAATGCGTAGCATTCATCGCCCTTTGATTTCGGGGGTTCAGCCATTATTGTGTTGAGTTGATTAAGACGAAAGTCATAAATCCTTGGAAGCTGCAAAATTGGGATTGGGATCCCGAGCCTCTACGGACGTGTTTACTCAGGTGTTTGCTCGAGGTGATCTTAAATAAGGCCTTTAGCGCCCAATTCTCGAAGCTAAGCCTTGCAATTAACGTTGGAATTCAGGATAGAGCTTTCGCTCGCCAATGGCTTCGTCTTCCAGTTCGTCAAGTTTGAGCTCCTCAAGCTCTTCCTCCGACGAATCGACCGATGTTTCATCGAAAGAAGCAGAGCCTTTACCGACTTCATCGAATGTTGTTCCGGTAGCGGAGGAAGATGACGACGATTCGTCCTCATCGTCTTCCTCCGACGAATCGGCCGATGTTTCATCCAAGGTTTCCGACCCTTTACCGGCGCCGCCTTCGAAGGTTGTTCCTGTAGCGGAGAAAGATGGTGATGATTCGTCTTCGTCTTCGTCCTCGTCCTTCTCCTCCTCCTCGTCGTCGTCCTCCTTCTCTTCTGAATCCGAGTCCCCTCCCATCACGTCGATAACAGTAACCTCCACGAGTCCGCTACCATCTCTACCACCTTCTCCACCTCCAACGAGAAAACCTGATAGATTTGCCTCCTCTAGTTCCTCCTCCTCCTCCTCCTCCTCCTCCTCCTCCTCCTCCTCCTCCTCCTCCTCCACCTCCCAACCCCAGCAACCACCAAAAAAGAAACCCCGACGAACAAGAACAACCTCCACACCACACCCCCCAACCAACCCCAACGTCTACTCCCACGCCTGCCCCCACTGTCCCTCCACCTTCCCCTTCCCCTCCAAACTCTCCCGCCACATCCTCGACCGCCACACCCTCAACCCCCCCCCTCTTCAGCTGCCCCCTCTGCCACTTCACCACAAAACAAAAATCAATCCTAACCCGCCATACCAAAGAAGTTCACTCTACTAACCAAACCTTCGAGTGCATGGAATGCGATAAAAAATTCAAACAAAGGAAAACATTCGTTTTACACCTTCACGATAAACATAACAGAATGTACAAAATGCTAGCGGCAGCTAATGATAAACGTGTGAGGGATATAAGTATACCTAAATTGTTAAAGTGTGGGGATTGTGGGATGGAGACTCGGAGGAAGAGGGATTTGGAGGTTCATATGAAGAACGTTCACCGGAAATGAAATTGATGATAAAAAAATCGACATGCTAATGAACTGCCCCGGTTTTTAATATAATTGTTTTCAGTTTTTACTATACACTTACAATACTGCCTCGGCAGCATTCATGCTGACGGCCGATTCGAGTTCCTTGAAATTTTGAACGAGTTGCTGGTTCTCCAGTTCTGACTCTTGCCTTTTCAGCATTTCGTTGTCGGCTCGTTCTTTCTCCTTGTCCTTTTCCGCCTGTTCCAGGTCCAGGACAACCGCGAGGCTCAACAGAGCCTCGGCCTTGATCTTCTTGAAGTCGTACACCACGACTGGGGCACTTTCTCGGCGGAATGAAGATGAATCTCTGTCGCTGCCGCTGTTACTCTGTTCCAATACAGTATTTCCCGTAGTGAAGGAATTCGAGCGCGAGCCTCCGCTGTCACTCGCTACAGTGACTACAGAGTACGCCCTCACTTTCTCGACATCGGTGTAGGTCTCCCTCGAGGCCCTTTCGTGGTACAAAATATCGTCTTCTTCAGAGAGTAGCGTCAGGTCGGGTTCCGGCATTTCGGAGAACTCGTCGCGGATTTCAAAGTTCATCCTTCTCATGATCTGAGACGAGCGAAGCGAGTAGAGGAGCGAAGCGACGAGTTAGTTTATAGTGACTATCTTAATGCGAGGAGTAGAAGGAATAGCGATACATCCTCGTGGCTTCGCTCCTCGGCTCGCTACGCTCGCCTGACCTCGTCAAACGACGGACGTTTGTCAGGATCGGCCTGCCAGCAGTCTTCGATGAGCTTCGACAGGGCAGGGTACGACCTCATGAATCTCCTGGGCAGATTCGGCCTCCATCCCCTGTTGATCATCTTGTTCTGCAGCATAATCGTTCCGATGCCCATTCGTGACTTTCGCCAATGAGGAAGTTTTGCAAGTTTTTCTCTGCTCGCACGCAGGCTGCGAGGACCACTCCGAAGCTGTACGAGTCGACGGTGGTATTGTAGTGCTCGCTTTTCATTACCTCGGGGGCGACGTAGAGCGGAGTGCCCACCACGCTCATCGTAAAGTCCTTGTCGACGGCTGTCAACAACGAGCGAAGCGAGAGTTGTGTTAAAATTGTAACATCGTCGCTTCGCTCCTCGTTGGGCTTCGTCCTCGCAGTACAACACTCACCTCTTGCCTCGCCAAAGTCAGCAAGCTTGCAATCGAAGGCCTTCGTTAACAAAATATTGTCGGGTTTCAAATCCCAGTGGATGATTTGGTTGCAGTACTCGTGTTTCTTTTCGTCGTAGTAGCGAGCCTGGTGAACGTAGGCCATAGTTGAGGCAAGCTGGTGCATGATGTTGTGAAGCAGCCCGTTCCACGTGAGCCCGCCCTTTAATGTCGGTGTGTAGTTCTCAAGGACGCCTACGACGTGAGTGCGAGCGTAGCGAGCCGAGGAGCGAAGCGACGAGTTAGTTTATAGTGTTCTTAATGCTCGTCGCTTCGCTCCTCGCTGGGCTTCGTCCTCGCAGCTCGCAAAGCTTTGTTAGTGGTCGAGATAGATACTGAAAATGAGAAAATTAGTAAGTTCGCAAGCTTAACTCGTCACTTCGCTCCTCGCCCCCTCCGCTCTTCAATGGTGGTCTTCTGCTTCCAAGGCATGGTCACCATGTGCTTGCCGGACTCCTTCACGAACACGTTTTGCCCCATTATATTGACGATGTTGGGCAGCTTCAGATCGACAATAACGTAGCGGTAGACTCTGGTTCTTATTTCCGTGGAGTCCTTCTCTTGGACAGGCATAAAAAGCTGTCGCGAGGCCTTCATATTCCCCCTTACGAAATCAGGGTCGTGGGGAACGAG
Organism: Triparma laevis f. inornata; assembly: GCA_012489335.1. Lineage (NCBI taxonomy): Eukaryota > Bolidophyceae > Parmales > Triparmaceae > Triparma > Triparma laevis. The sequence goes on from BLQM01000309.1 coordinate 20,442, forward strand.
CTCAGACTCACAATTGACGGAGGCGTTGATGTACACGCCGCCGCCGATGTAACTTTCAACGCCCTTATAAACAGTGCACCTAGGGGCCAGGAACGGCAGGCGCGTGATGGTCTTGAACTTGTTGAGGTACCCGTATTTGTTCTTTTTCCCCAGCCAATCGTAATCTTCAATCTGAGCAGGCGCGAACAGAGGAATTAGTGTGGAAGTAGACGTATTTCGTTTGTGCTGATGTTTCCGATTGTTCGATGCCCAACCCCCCCACCCCCCATTTCCTCACCTCCTCGTGGTTGTCCTGGTGCATCTGCCCGGCCATACACTGGTCGGTCCTCATGTCAACTTCAAAAACGCAGAACGACTCTCACTTCCCCTTAACTGACTCTGGGCCCGTTCGCACGTACGTCTTGAAAGACTTCGCCTTTTCTTCATTGAAGTCCTGCCGAGTGTTCGAGGACCAAGCCTGAGGAGCGAAGCGAGGAGGGGAGACGGAGTTAGTTCACGAGGAGCGGCGAGCGAAGCGACGAATTGAACGAGTCATTTGGACGAGCTCGTTCGGTCGCTCCTCGTTGTATTTGTAACGCTTCGTAATCTCGTCACTCCGCTCCGAGCGAGAGCGATATATATCTGCTCGTCGCTTCGAGCGACATATCAGCTCGTCGCTTTGCTCCTCGCTGGGCTTCGTCCTCACAGTTGTACTCACCTCTAAGATGTTCGCGAAAGTGTTGAGCTCCTGAGCGTTGCGCCAGCCGTCCGTCAAGTTCTCGCAGTGCAACTTGACCGAGTTTGCCTTTTCTTGGACCTCCCCGACGAGGGCCAAGTCTTCGGGCATGTACTGCGACATAGGGGGGGCTTCCACCCCTCAAAGACGGCCTCTTTCAGGGATAAGTTCTGGGCGTGCGTGAACAGTGTGCGTCGCGAATTGTCATTCAGAATGTCGTGGTCGTACTTGGGCAAGCCGGACTCGCCTTTCCTTCGCTTCTTCTTCTGCAACAAGCGAAGCGCGTACAGTAGCCGAGGGTTATAATGTAGTCCCATACACGTTCATGACCATGTTCACGTTCACTCACCTCAACAACATCCTGCCTCAGCCCGTGCTCCAAAGTCCCATTAGGAACGAACTCAAGACATAACCCAACCATATTCTCGTCCCAACAAACCCCCACGAGCTTGACAATATTCGGGTGCCTCAACTCCTTCATCAAAAAGCACTCGAAGCGGAACCTGCGAAAGGCGAGGAGCGAAGCGACGAGTTAGTTTAGAATGTTCTTAAAGTGAGTAGTAGATGCTCGGAGTAGGAGGAATAGCGACACATCCTTGTAGCTTCGCTCCTCCTTGTCGTCGTGCGCTCCTCGCAATAAATACGCGCACCTCGTCATAGTGTTCTCGTCAATTCTAAGCAACGTTTTCATCGCGACCTTCTGATTCTGATACATCGCAAGGTGGACTTCACCGTTGCCTCCTTTTCCGAGCATGTTGTTCAGTCTTACTTCCTGAGAATGGGAGAGAGGGTTTAATTATGAGAATGTGTTGTTTGATGTTCAAATGTATTGTTGTTCAAATTTAGGTTTTTCGAACGTTCCACGTTAACAAAGACAGACGCTCGCATTCGTATTCATACCTTGCTCTCGATAAGTACAGCTTCTAACTCGTCCCTCCTCTCATTAGAAAGGTTCTCCAGTGCGGTAGCCATCACTTTCATTTCTTCTTCGTTGGCGTTTCATTTTCGGAGGTTGGATTCGAGCGTTTTATTTCATGTCTATAGTGTGATAGGAATTTGGCAGTCCGAATTGGTGTTTGTGGGGGAAAGGGGGTTGGGGGCGGCGGGATTGGGTGTGTAATATTGGCGAGCCCTAGAAACACTTTGTTGAAATCCCGCACACAATACACCCCGCATACAACATTGGCGGGCGTATAGGCTCTCCCCCACAATCCATGGGAAAGGACATGG